>CM040086.1:47427957-47650457 GCA_022496805.1 Pohlia nutans | reverse complement strand
TGAAACAAACTTGATTTTTTTGGCCACTTTTGAGGGAGGCCGCTGTACAACCTTTAACGGATACTCAACCAATCTCCAACCTTCAGCTTGAGCTGTTGATGTGTCATCTCCTCTTGGGTCCAGAGTGCAGTGGCAACACAATCCCCAATTGCAGAGTTACAGGCGACTGGAATATTATCAGACTAACCATACAGAAGCTAAGCAAACAAAGGACCAAGTCAACAGATGAACCAAAATCCAGCCATCCAAACAACTACCCAACACACATGCCAAAAAAGCTTAAAAAAGAACTCTAGTAGGAAATGTGTCATTTTTCACTTATTGTAATTGAGAAAGAAATGAAATTGTTCAGGCACATGGGTTGTGTCAATGTTGGTGATGGCTCATTCACACCAATAAGCTCCAGCACTTGCGCTGCGATCTTGGAATGCTGCAAGGTAAATTTAAAAAATAACATACAAATTTTCATGCGGTGTCAGAGCCTTGTCTCCTCTTGCTTTTGGCCAACGCATGTGCGTTGATGGAGCGCAAATTTCTTGCGGTTGGAGCGCGTTCTTGCATGCCTCAAGTTAAATAAATTTTACAAGAGCACAGTGTAGCTACTCAAAAACTTACTTGACAAACACAAATTCTTTGCCGCATTGGGTGATTGGTGTGAATTAGACATGAGTGGTTTTAGTCACAAGATGACAAAAACATGAGCATGTTAATATTCAAACACTATTCATTGTTCTCACAAAGTGGGGAATGAAAAGCAATAGGTGAAAACACTCGTCTTGTCCTACCATGACTTGTCAAACATAAACACAGACCGAGGCCAAACACTAATAATTCACATCAGATGCAACGTTTCACAGCAATAGTATAAGAGCATCTCCACCCTGCCACGCCACAAGTACCCTTAAAAATATCTGGCGCAGCCTTCCTCCTTTTCTTCGCCTACCATAGCCTTGATAATTGTGCAAGACATCCAGGGCTCTTCAAATCTCGTTATGGGCTCTTCATTACTGATGGTGACCATAAAATTTTGAGGCGCCTCTATTGAGGGTATTACTTTTCTTGTTGCAATCCAAGAGCTACACCAAGCAAGAGTTAAACCAAGGAAGAGTTAAACGAAGTAAGAGAATAAAGCACGAGTTTCTCTATTTTCGGCAATGATGGTGAGTATTGAGCTTCGCGTGGGGGGAGGACAGACGCAGCCAAATCCTTTTGGCCCTTCCCTAAGCCCCTCAAACAATTTTGACGAGGCACATTACTTGCGGCAGGGTGGAGATGCTTTAACATAATATTCAGTAGCCTTCTAAGATGTTGCCTTTTAGTTTCATTCACCTTTATAAATGGGATGAACAATGATTTGTAATTGAATGGATTATTGAATCATATATACAATTACAAAACATTGTTGAACTGTGATTGAACGAGTGCTTTTGATTACTGTTCAACATGGTTGATTGCTCTTGCTAATGCCACCTGCCCGCCTAGCTACTGATGTGATGTAAAATATTCCACATCATTTCGTTGGAGGAAAGCAGCAGTCACAAAGGCTACTGAATGTTATGAAGAACATAGAATGAGAGGCAGCTGCATTCCCTTTTAAAAAATACACACTATTATCTTTTGCCTAGATTTTTGGGGCATGGCCAAGGCGTTGAGAGTCACACAAACATCCCATGCCGGCTCCATTTTTGCTGCCTCCCTGTTGTGTGGAAAATTGCCTCATGCTGCTTGTATTCCAAGCAGCCTCCAGGCCCTCCGCGGCTCCGCCAATGTTGCGGAGAGCTGAGATTCCACGATCGAACCCGAACGTCGCCATCATTATTGCGAACGAATCATGGTTCTCGTTACCACAATACCACCGACCGGACGATCGCCACCGACCAGCCTCCCTTCCGCGGATGTCGGCGACGGCCGCCTTTTTCGTTCGTTCGTTGTCGTTCGGCTCTGTCCCTCACTGTCACGCCGGTCTTCGCTTGGCTTCTTCGGAGAATTGGAGGGAGTGCTGGTCCGGCTCCGACTCCATCGCCATCGCCAGCCATTGCCATTGCGAAGCCCAGTCCAAGTCAGTTCCCGGATTCCTAGGCCGGTTTTCTTTATTACCTTCTTTCGGTGTTTGCGGCGGTGGACTTTATTGTTGTGATTTTTTTTTCTTTCTCTGGCATTTGGTGTGAATATATTGGCGACGGAGCTCGCAATTGTGTTAGGGTTCGGTGCCATGGCGAGCTAGGCGCTGTTTTGTTATTAGTTTTGGTGCACATGGAGTTGCGGCGTTGTTCTCTGTGAGTTTGAGCGATGATTCAGCGATCCCGGGAAGCCAGGCGTGCAAGGTAGGGTTGCAAATTTCGGAGGATTGAGGATGAAAAAACTAATGCGATGAATTGGCACGCAAGGTTTAAGGTGTTGAAATGGCGGTGTGGTTGATTCAGGAAATGAGATTTTTTTTGAGGAGCGAAACATGCATATGATCAAGTTGTACTGGATTTTGATTCGTTTGAAGAGTGATTCAATTGAGCGATCAGGATTACAGGTTGTAATTAAGAGAGTTGGCAGACTGCAGTAGTTACGGGGTGAAGATTGGCAGCGAGACCAGTTTTGAATGTAATGTAGTGGCAGGTGAGATTGGCGACTACTCGGTCGCTGGAATTTTTGGCAAAATGTAACGAAAGCTTTGGCCCTGGACATGCAAAGGAAGAGATAACTTAACGGCGGGCTTGGACAGAGCATATCATCCAGCCTGGTGAGTCGGACTGCAGATTCCTGGGCATGCCCTTTGAGGCTGCACTCTGGATTTAGCGGCGTTAGAATTCCGAGACGGAGTGTTTGTTCGTCTCTCGGTTTCTTCATTTTCGAATATCTCGGGAAATTCATTGTCCCTGCCTCTCTTTCAGTTTATAACCTGGATTGTGGATTTTGCGGGATCGTGCATAGTTGATACAGCCTGTCTCTTCACGCACATGGAGTTCAATTACCTTCAGGTACTGGACGGATGCTTTTGAAATTTTCAGCATTAATCGTGATACATTAACGAGGCAAACTATCAGGCTCATACTGCGATGTCGAGTTCGTATGTTTAGAGCCAATTTAGCAGTTTCGTTTCAACACTTGGTTTATAGGCTGTGTCTCATGGGCCTAGCACACTTATTTTCATTTCACAGCAATTGTTGATGCGCTTGTATTATCAATGCTTCCCTCGGTTTTAATTTGCAAATGAACTCGGTGTCCACATAAATGTGAGCATGGAAGGCCTATCTTTCTAAAAAATATCCACTTTGGCGTTGCCATTCCTATCCAGTAGAGGTTTTCATAGCATGCAAAAGTCTTGCAACTTGTAGAGTGGTGTTTGGTTCATCTAGGAATTACTGTATAAAAGTAGGATTTCTTCTTTCATTTTTCAGATAAGAACAATGGAGCTTCTATATAGTGACAATGAGAGTCCTTTTCTATGGTTTATGTCTTGGCTCTAACTCTGTAAATTTCACCATTTCTCGTTTCAGTGAGCATCATGCTACCTCTTGAACTGAACAGGCGTAGCACACAATTGATTGTTGTTAATGTCCTTGTTATTTACAGCGAGTGAAGGTTTACCGGCTAAATGATGAAGGTAGATGGGACGATAAGGGCACAGGTCATGTATCTGTTGAATATCTTGAGGTGAGTTCTTGACGTATTCATTATCACTTGTTCAAAATACAGGATATATCTAAATTTGATATCTGATACCGTGTGTCCTTAGAAATATCAACGGAATTTTGTCGTTTGAACCCCAGCTTATATAACTGTATTATATAACAATGCAAACTCACCAGTAACTTCCCTTTGTTCTCAGCTTTGTCTGTTTCTTCCTGCTGGTAGATTTTACATTTGGGAGCAGGACAATGAGCCAATGAGCCAATAAGCTAGGAAAATGCAATTGGCTATACCCACTCTTGCCCGGTGGCAAAACTTGAAACCCAGGTGGTCTTGGAATCTGTGTCCAGTGTACTAATTTATTGTCTTCGCTGTATATGTGTATTATCTTCTTGGCACAACTTCCTGTTGTTTTCCTTGTGTATCTTCTTAAATAGGGATTGTACCGGTCAATGGTATCAGTTGAACTACAGACTTAGCATTCTGAAAGAATCTTCAATCTCATATTTCTGTACATGGGTCTGGGGTCAATGGCACGCCAGTTAGTCACATGCAGGGCTTACTGCTATTTTTAACGGGAATTTTGTGGATTTCTTTTATAATTCGAAGTGATGAACTTTCAGTGACAATGGTGTCTTGACTGGCTGCAGCGTTCCGATGCAGTAGGCTTAGTAGTCATCGATGAGGAGGACAATCAAACTATTCTTGTTCATCGGATATCAGCGGATGACATCTACAGACGTCAAGAAGGTCTGTGCGTGCTGTTTATATCTCTTAAAAGCTGGTATTTCAATACGAGGATTCTTGCCCGTGGGTTTTATTGTTATCATCTTAGAGAATCCAGAGACATACTTATGTTTGCTCAAATATTTCCTGAAAATGATTTCCTGAAGTTTTCTTTTATATCCAAATCATTCTACCTTTGCCGCTAAATTTGTTATTAGATTAGTACTTTCAAAGAATAATCGAAGAATTTGCAAAGTGACGGACTGCAAAATGAGGTCATATGGCTTAGTAGGCATCTTCCTGGGTGCTTGTCAGCAGTATTAAGATATAGCTTGTGAGCTAATAATGAATTCTGTTTGGCAGTCGTTAGATTTTTGAGAACATAAATCAATGTGATCATACGTATGTGCCAGATACAATCATATCATGGACGGATCCAGAAGTGGCAACAGATTTGGCTCTCAGTTTTCAAGAGACAATGGGTTGTACTTTCATATGGTTAGTTAACTTTCATAATTTTTCCTTTATTGGGCCTTATGTGTGCTCTTTATCCAAAGTGTGCAAATTGGGGGCTGGTTCTGTTTCCTGAGCAAGCGGAGACTGTTGGGAAATGTGAATAGGAGCTATCTGTGATAATCTGTCGCCAGTTTGCTCAGTGCATGAGGGTTTCTGTTATTTGTGATAGTAAGTCGCACCTTTTGTTTTAAGCTTTGGATGATTATTCGTTGAATTTTGGGTATAGCAAGAGGAAACATGGCTGGATTAATTTTTTATAAATGTAATGCAGGGACCAGATATGTAGTGTTCAAAGATCGATTCACTTCCCCTCTGTGGCTGGTTAGACCCGTGATTCGGTTCCTGGATGACATGCATCTCGATTTCATGTGCTAAATTAATCTTGATGCTTGTGCTTTGGTGTTGAGTATTTACGGTATTAAAGATGTGATGAATTTGATAGCGTGATAACAATTCACTTCGTTTCATGTCATTTGGAAGAGTTTCTTTTTAAGCTTATCATTTATAGATGTGGTCACAATCTTGTTTGTTGGAGAAATAGGAATGGATGGCGCTGATCGTCCAGGTGCTGATGATGTGGAGCAATCTGGAACTTCTCAGGATCATGGTATGCTATTGTCTGTCACTAGGGGTTTTGTAGACATGCAAAGATCTGCATGGTCGCCAATACCGGATTGCCAACATTTTCAATTCCAATTCTGAAGAGAATGGAAGAAGACCTGATGCTCCAAAAGTCATATAAACACTAAAGACGGGATTCATTTCATTGCAGTGAGGTAGTTTAGTTAATTAAAGCAGATAGTTGAAACTGAGCCTTTGTTACAATTTATATTGTCTCGTAGTTATTTGGATTGAGACATATTTTCTTACAGTCATGTCTTGTGAAGGTGGAAGTACCGAAGCCCTTGAGCTCCCGTTGGTTGAGCTTTCCACTCTTCCTCAGATCGCCAAGGTGTACTTTCAAGAAGTTCTTTCATCTGGAAGATGCCTTGCGATTTGATTTTCATTTTAAGTTACAGCATATAGAATTTCATTATCCTTCAATACAAGTGATATTATGTATTAAGTATGCTCTACAGAATTCTGCAAAGAAAGAGGGAAGCCCTTTTTTGAGGGCGGGCAAGGAGTTTCCATTAAAAAATCAGAAGGAACTTATTAGAGACATTTGTGTCAGAGATGGTGCTTTTGTCATTGAAGCTGTAACCATTCTTTCCATTGTCGGCTGCAGGCTATCGGGGAAGTCCTGCCTTCTGACAAAGATAGGGTGGCTACCATGGTTGTGCGTGATGTGAGTATAGGGATCCACTTATTTATAGTAAATTTCTGAAATTGAAAGCAATATGTCTTGCTACCCTGTCTCATTCCAGCTAGTGTGTTTGTTTTCAGTTTATGAATGTTTCTCTTCCTGGATTGGAAGGAGTACTGCAGATGGAAATGATTAATGTGAATGCATTTATTTGTGTTGCAGCAAAATTATATTCGCAAGCTGGTGGAGTTGTTTCGCACTTGTGAAGACTTGGAGAATGATGAAGGTCTTCAACTGTTGTTTAAAATCGTGAAGGGAATTAGTAAGTATTGTTCTCCATGTGAATTTAGTATCCCTTAGTCAATTCTGATGCTGAGTATTTGATTTTGTGCGCTGAGCTTTAATATTCATCTCTTATCCACAAATATTGTTCAATTCTTCATTTGGCAGAACTTCACAAGCAATTGATTTGTCCGGTAATCATTTTTAAGACCACATGATCGAGGTTTTTAGTCCTCTCTTGTTTGCCTCCGGCTGTGTGTTCTGGTGTCAATACTTTTCTTTCTAATAGATGGTCATAAGTATTTAAACCTAGTCTATCCTTTGCAGTCCTATGTTAAGATTCTTAAGCTAGTGTGTGTACGACTCTGTACCTGTTTGCAGTCTCACTCAATGATGGACATATTTTTGATATCATCTTCAGCGATGAGTATATTATGGACATTGTTGGAGCCTTGGAATGTGAGCTCTTCAACCTTGCCCTCAGAAGTCACTTCAGCTTGTTTTATATATACCTCAAACGAGAGCAAGAACATGCAAATATAGCAACGTTAAAACTTGAAGTGAACCAGAGTCTACGACAGGGTCCAGAAAGTGCATTGAGGAATGGAATTTATTATCAAACATCTGCATAAGATCAACTTTTGAAGAGAACAAGATGGTATGTCAGGAATGAACTTGTAACACTTGGACTCCATATGTGCCCGCTTCAAGATAATATCGTTAAGGAACTTTTTAAATATCAAGAAGTTCAATTCGAGTGAGTTGCAAGTTTTTAGAAATTTTACATCATGTTTTGATAGTGTTTGAAGAGTACGCTATTATTCAGTACACTCTAATACAGAGTGTTCGAATGTGTTTTACGTCGATAGATGATCCAGAACTGGCAAGGCGTCAAAGTCATCGAACGTATCTTCAGCAGCAAGCTATCTTCAAAGAGGTATCAAAATATTATTTAAGGGAAACGATGCCCATTTCTTGGGATTTGGGATTTTAAATGAAGTCAATATTTGGGAGTTGCATAGTGACGCAGTACCCACATGTCTGAGCAGTGTACCTCTTCTCTCACAAGTGAGCAGATTGAAGGCTTTTTAGTTGATATATCAGATGTTGGAGTGGCTAGGAGCTTATTGTAGGATGTCTCGTTTGTTTTCACAGGCTGTTCCTATCCATGACCCAGCAATATTATCAAAGATTCATCAAACATATCGTATCGGTTATATTAAGGTTAGCCACCAATATCCTGTTGTCTAAAGTTGTTCTCCTTTTTTGGATGGTCTTATATCAGAGGCATTCACCCTTAAGGAGGCCTCATGACTTTGCTCTGATGTATTAGATATGCGTGCTTCAGCTTTGTGTCTGTAATCGGTTGTGTTATTCATCCTAGTTTTCAAGGCATTACAAAGTCTGTTCTACACAAATTATTTGCGTTGTCCTGTCTTATGACTGGAGGTTTCTTCACAGCTATTGCTTTACACTTTTTGGTGCCTACTCTTTATTTTGAGCTAGTGATATACACTAACATGAAATTTTCCGTGCAAAGGATATAATTTTACCAAGGGTGCTGGATGACCTAACCTTTTCAACGATCAACTCTATCATGCTCTTCAACAATATTTCAGTAAGTTCATAAGTTTCACTGTGGACGTTGACAAGGATCTGCAAAGTGTTTTTTTATATTAGTTTGTCTTGTACATTTTTGGGGCTTTAGAGTTATACTGTTTCTTACTATTAGTTATTTACATACAGTTTCTATTTTCAATGAATATAATGTATATACTGCCTCTGTTTATATATTCTTTATTCTCGGAGTTTTCTTATGGCGGAGCGAGCATTTCCTCTGCTGACTCCTCCTTTTCTATACTAATACGTGAGGTCTAGGCAATGCCGAGAATAGTTTTAAGCGACGGTTAATCTTGGTCTAGTTGAAGATCTCTTTGACTTGGCATTAATTGGGATACGTTCTGTCTGTGTAGGTGGTGTCAGCACTCCAGAACGACACTGCTTTTTTGTCAGAACTCTTTTCACGACTACGATCACCTGAAACACCATTAAAATACAGACGAGATCTGGTGAGTCCCAAGTGCAGTTAGTATTTTTAGCGACTGCTCACGTGTTATTTATGCAAAATGATATTGAGATAGCTCGTCTTGCTTTCACTTGTGCTCACTTTCTGTGCTCTGGTTCAGGTATTTTTTGTTCAAGAGTTTTGTAACTTGAGTAAACATCTTCAAACTGGAGTTCGAAGTCAGCTCTTCAGGTACTTACTTCAGTTAGGATCTGTAGCTTACGGTAGTTGGAATGATTCTTTAAAATCATGTTTTTTCAATATTACCAAAACTGCTACAGCCTTTGACTTTCGATAGCCATTTTGATAGAGTATTCTAGATTTTTTGATAAATTGGAAGCATCTTACTATATTTGGGAAATTTTTGGTTCATTTTGACAAATTTTGACAAATTTTAATAGAAAATTGACTGATTACTTTAAAGCTCCTTTAAATGAAATTAGCTTCCTTAAATGAAAGCTCCTTCAAATGAAATTAGCCAAGAATTTTCTCTTCTAGCCATTTGGCGATTTTTCGTACAATTTTTTTTCACTGGGGAGTTGTATTCAAAGGGCCAGCTGGCATCATTCTCCAGTCATCAGAATTTCAGAGCTAACGTTTCCTCATGATCAGTTTTCAATCACAAATGATCACTACTTTTTTGTAACTTACTGTGGACTTTGCTTGATAAATTATTCGATTAACTTAGACTACCTTTCGAATGTTGCAGTGCTCTTGTAAAGGAAGGGCTCTTTGATATAGTGAAAGACATTCTCAAGGATGCTGAAGAAAGTGTACGATTGAGCGGGTATCTTTCCTTATACCTGATATTTTCTGTGAGCTGGCTTTGTAGAGTCTTCCGTTGCGTACAGCAGATTATGTTCTGAGATTTTCTTCCACCTTACAAGGCTCATTTTTTTACTAGTTTGGGTTCTTTAATTATTACGGACTGCAATTTTTTTTCATCGTTTCCTTGTATTCGGGAACTGTCATGGTGATCTTTCAACTCTAAACTCGTTTTGCTACTTTAACTGGCAGATGTGATATTTTGATCGTGATCTTGAACAGTGAGCCGACACTGCTGCGCTCCTTTTTGGTGCACCAAACATCTCATAGTTTATTCAGCGAGCTGGTGCGTATTACTTGGAATAAGAACCACCTGTATATTGGATCTTTCTAATCCTGGATTCTTAAAAGACTGCGCACAGATAACATTTATTATCTTTCTAGCTGTGAGATGCTTCAGAATCTTCAATCACAAAAATAAGAGCCAAAAGATGGACTAATTTCATAATGATCGAAAGCCCTGAAGATATGTTAGATAACCGGAGTTCTGAACCTGACATGCAATTGCTAAGTTGGGGTAGTTATCGCAGCTGGCACAATAATGAAGTGGTTAGTCTTACAGGTGTCAGGTATGTTGACCCAAAGTAAATGTGGACTTCAAGCACAACTTTTGGAAATCATGCGGATGCTTTTGGATTCTGAAACTATGGATGCAGTATGTTGTCAATACTTGCCTCTTATCTCTTCGTGATGTTTTGAATTATTTTCGTTGTACCCCTTCTCGTTAGACCATGTCTTATTTCAATATCAACTTGAGCAGGAACTTGTTGTGCTTATTTTCTGCTTGTCTGGTCTGTCATGGTTGGTTGATTGGTCAGCGTTTTTGGAACGCGTCTGGTAATGTTGATGTAATGTTTGGGCTGTTCATCCACAGGTTGACAGGAGCCCGTTCTTGGAGATATTCTATGAGAAGTATATGGATCAGATGGTCGGGGTTATTTCAAGTGGCTGCCCACCTGAGCTGGGCTCCGTTAATGAATCTGAAAATGAAGTCAGACCATATGTTTCGCCTGAAATTCTTGTCAACATCTGCGAGCTCTTGTGTTTGTGTGTCCAACATCATCGTTTTAGGATTAAGTAAGTGCAGGAGTTATTGTTTTCTATTTGTTTTTTTGGGTCTCTTGTTATATTCAATGGAAGATGCTTCGTCACGTTGGAAAGAGTCTCGACACAAATTTTTATGCGCGGAGAATCGGTTTTGTTCAGGTATTATGTGATGAGGAAACACGTGGTGGAGAAAGTTCTGAGGTTGACAAGCAGAAAAGAAAAGTATTTAGTTGTGGCAGCAGTGCGTTTTCTGAGGACGTGTATATCTTTGAAGGTTTATTCGGAGCCACTGTGTCGTTTGATTGTATTAAAAATATATATATGTTTGCTCAGTGAGATGGCGTTTTATTTCTTGAGAGAATTTTTCAAGAACTTGTGCTCTGAACTCGTGAATTGTAAGAATTTTTTGGTAGGAGTGTAATCTACTGTTTCTTTTCAAGTCTGCATCATCATTAACTCAAAGGAGTAGTTCTGGCAAAGAGTTTGCCTTTTGAAAATGATCCCTACTATTCTTGGGGCCAAGGCTTCCGGGGTGCTCATATTTTAATGATCTTTATTAGTAATTTGTCTGTGATTTCAGGAAGAGTTTTACTACCGCTACATAATAAAGAATAATTGTTTTGAGCCTATTATTGCGGCTTTCGTGGCAAACGGGAATCGCTATAATCTCCTTAATTCAGCTGTGTTAGAGCTGATTGATTCCATTCGAAAGGTAAGTCCATCGACGTCTTCTTTCATTCTATTATTTCTATGGTTTTATTTGGTGTCAATTTTGCCGCGCATTTGGTATGGACATGTCCTGGACGTGAGTGGGTGCTACGTGAAAGAGTTTCGCTTATGATTTGTGGTTATGTTGTGTGTAGGAGGGCATTAAGAGTCTCATTGTACACTTGGTTGAAACATACGCATCAAAATTGGAGTTCATTGATTACGTGGATACTTTTCAGGCTTTGAAGTTGAAATATGATCAGGTGAATACGCTGTTGAGTCATACTTTGTTGAATTTGGTGTTTAGATACCACATCTTGTGTATATGTTTTGAAGGATACCTTTAGCTGTCTGCTAGCTTTACTTTTTATTGGTCGGCTATGAATGTAATGGACTATCTTGTGAGCGTCTTGTATGTGAATACTACTTATTAATGGGACTGGGAAGCTCGGATTTTTTCAAGTTCTCTGGATTTTCTGAAGCCGGAAACTCAAACTTTCTTGTTTCGAGCCTTGTTGGCGCTAGTTTGTGAATGACCAGTTTCTAAATGTTTGGAGCTTACGCAGATATTGGAGGCTTCCCCTGGCTTTCCGGGTGGAACTATGTTAGGTGGTGGTCCTGATCATGGCTCTCGTAGCACCCGCGATAGACCTGGTCGTGTTGGCTTACCTGAAAGTCGTAAACGGAGTGATGATTGTGCTTTGGACAAAGATGAAGAAGAATATTTTAATGACGAAAGGTGCGTATTCTTTTGCGGCCAATTCGTTTGCTTTCTCAAAAGCTCCTTCGAGATATTTTTGGAATCAAGGACGGGGATAGAACTTTTGAATCTCTTAGACATGGTAGTAAGTGTACGTATCATATGTACTGTTTAGGATAATTGTTTCTGCTAATCCAATTCGGCAATCAAGTTACAAGATTTTGAGTTTTTCCCGTTGGCTTAATCTCATAGTGATGACGAGGAGGATTCAGCACAAGCTAAACTGAGGGCATCTTCGGGTTCAAAATCAGCAAATACTGGATTACTAGACAAAAACCGTGCTCTGGGTCGAGTATCATTCAGGTTGTTATTTTTCTCCTTAGTCGTTGGGGTAATTATATTATCGTAGTACTTCTGGGGGTTTTGTGCCAATTGGTCTGTTTACAAAGCACTGCATACAATCGATTTTTTTTTACCCAGGGTAAGAATCTTGAACGTAGGGCTAGTTTTGACCAATTTATTATTCAAACGTACTATAGTAATTCTATCTGTTGTGTATGATTTTATTGTATGTTTACAGTGACGAGGAAGTGGATACAGCAACTGCAAGGCCGAGAACATCTACGGGTCAGCAGGCAACCAAAGGTGTATTATTACTCAACAAAACCATTGTACTCAACAATTTACCTTACAGGTAAGTGTTGTTGCACCTTTATGTGATGTAGAATGCGGAATGGTTTTTACTTGGTTCGTCATCTTCTGGCCTCTGATCTCAGGACAATTTAGTCATCCCTCCTAATTTCAAGCTTCTTCAGACGATTCAGTCGTGTAGTTGCGGATGCCATCCTTGATCCTTGAATGTGTAATGGCTTCCCTATTGTTTCAGGGGTAACATGTTTGGCTTAGTGGATTATGAAGATGAGGACATGCCTATGAATTTGGGTAGCAATGGAAAAGATCTGTTGTCTAGCAGCCTACTTTCAGATCCTATTCTACCAAATCTGGAGGACGTTACCATTGAAAGTCCGAAACGAAAGTCGCTTTCAGCGTCAGAGTTGCAGCAGAATGATGCAGTTACTCCAAAGAGACAAAAACCCGGAAAGGGTCAGGTGGCTGAACATTCGAGTAGCCAGACTGGCATTGATGGCTCAGTTGGATGTGCACCCTCTGTGACGGATGCTGAGGTTCTAAAATCGGTAGAATTGATGAAAGCGGATTCTGAAGTGTCCACTTCCCCTGATATTCCAGTACCTCGATCGGACAGTGTGAAGATATTCCGCTATGAATCCGCGCAGCTGCTGGAAAATGGTCTTGCTACCTGTGATCCAGATTCGCATCTGTCGACCGAACTAAACCATGTTGCCGGAGGAGATTCTTTGAGCAGTGCACACGCAGATGCCACTGAACCTGTTCCCTTTTCGAATTGCAAAGTGAATATGTCTCGTCAAAGAGCGAACTGCTTAAAAATGCTGGCAGACGTAGTAGGCAAGACGGTGAATGGGCCAGCGAATTCTCGAAGTGAGAAAATCACTGAATGTAAAGTATCGACATCACCAAGACTTCATGAGGACCAAAGTATGCAGAATGGCACAAGGAATGGTATGGTCAGGAATATACAATCAGAAAAATGTACAGATGGAAACGGAGCAGTTGATTTGTCAGAACAGCAGTGCAATGGTAATGCCACTGAGAGGGTAGATCATGGGACGAGTACTATCAAGGGTAACAATGTTAGTAGTGGTATCACTCAAGAGCTCAATAATGGCAGTTTAGAATGTGAGGTCAAGAAAATGACTGGCTTAGGTAGCGATCTTATGACGGCAGTGACACCGACGTCCCCAGGGGCTTACACTGTTCGGTAGGGTGAGCCAATTTCCTGCACCATTCGTATATATCTTCTCTTGAGTTTTAACTCGATTGTATTCAATTGAACCTTTGTTAGCTGCTTGATACTTGACTTAGTGGTTCCAGTGTGAATCAGGACTCAGCTGACTCCGCTCATGTAGGCGGACCTTTCCAGATTTTGTGGGAAAGGCCACTTGGAACACGGAGGCTGTGAATTTTAAGTGGGTGGAGTGTTCCGTCAGTGGCCTCATGAGAAGAGTTTACCACCAATTTAAGTTACATGGGTTGACTTCCTTAGTGGCTGACAATTTTAGAGGTTACTATCTGTAAGGGATGCAGGTCGGTGAAAGGTAGAGACCTTTTGTTGTGGGCAGGCCATGAATTCATATTTAGAATTACTGTAGTGAATATGGCAATGTATAAAAGTTAATCCCTGACAGAGATGGCATCCAGAGGAGAGCTTTGAAAATGTGGTTTCTGTTTACTCTCCAACTGTGTGACCAGCTTGGTCACTTATATATCATGATTTTTATGCAAAGCTTTTAATCAACTCTTTTAATCAACTCATGTTGAGATGGGAAGTAATTTTTGCTAAAGTGAATATTCTTTGTCCAAAATTCTTTCAATTTCAAAATTGTATTACCTTGGCCCAGAATGACCTTAACCCCTAAACGTCCACACATCCAGTTACTGGATGTTTGTTGGTCAAACCCAATTTTGATCTTGAAGATGACTTTTTTTGCTAATACACCCAACTAAGAAAATGAAGTTTATTAAGTCTAGTTTGTACTCCACTTTTCAAATCTTGAAAATTCCAATTATTGAGTATTTTATTGCTTGTGCAAGCTTTGTAGGTTAAGGTTTGAATTACACTACATAGGAATGATAGGATTTTCAACTTTCGAATTTCAAAATTGAAATAAAAAGTTTCTATGGAAAACATATCATGTGATTCTCCATTGTAATTTGTACGTGCTCCCAAAAGAATATTAATTTTTTAAATCTTTTTTGTAATAAAATTTATTTTTTGAAGTATTTGACTTAAAATTTTGTTTAAAATGCCGTATTTAATAAAAAAATTGAAAATTTCAAGACTGATAGGAAACATTCAACTCCATGCATGAAAAATATTACAAAATATATTTTGATAAATTTTGAAGACTAAATTCAGTAAATTGTGTAGTTTGACTTTCCTACAAAGGACTGGTACGTTTAAGGGTTAAACTACCGGATGATAGAGAACAACACCCATAAGGTGTTGTCGGGTATCCAAGGGGTTGGTGGTTCCATCACAGACGTAAAATCACCACTCTACCAAATGGAAACTCGGTGACAACAGGTTGCCAAAAGCAACTTGTCAACTTTATTGCGGGTTGCAAAGCAACTTGTGTGCCTTAAAAATAAATAAATAATATTGCCTTGGGATCTACATTTCCTTCTTCTGGGCTCTCTTAACTCCTAAAGGACCATGTTCATTCCTAAAATTTTATCACTTTCTTGTGATACTTTCAGAAAGGCAATTGTATCTCTTGATTGGTATTCATGTAGAAAACTTTACCATTGAAGTTCAAAAAGGACTTAGTCATGAGACTGTACATCCATTTTCAAAACAATCTACCGTATATATTACATGATTATAAGGTTTGATCATAAGTTGATTTCTGAAAATTTTGAACAAAATCAACAGGTCATTCATTGAAAACTTTCTCATAACTTTAAAAACCATGATTAGCGTTTGAAAGTTTAAGAGCATACAAAAATGTACTATATCTAGGTGCCCACAAAAAATGGTGTTCTAAAACTAAATACAACAACGATGATTGATTCTCAAAGATTTATGTTTGGGTGAAGTGACTTGTTGGTGACTCGTTGAGCCGGTGTTTGTGATGGCTATTAATTTTTACATTGCAAAAATGTTTTAAAGAATTCAAATATACATTTGGAATATTCCAAAATATTCCAAAATAATATAAAATATGCAAAAAAGATTCCAATTATTTTGAAAATATTCCATTTTAAATATATTTAAACATTTTCCGTAATTATTTTATAGTGTTAATGATGCAGTAATGGCAAATATTTTATATATTGGGCAGTTCTTTTTTTTTACGAATGTGACGTCCAAGTGTGAAAACGCCCTTCAAGTCATCAACCACCCTAACTACAATGTCCCAAGTTCACCTACGTTGACGTTTTAGTTTTTTCCCGATGAATCAATCAACGTAATTGCAAATCTTGAAGGATTTTTGTGTTCTTGAAACGAACATTTTCAATTCTCTAGTTAACATTGAGTCAAAATTATGAAATCCAAAGAAGTTATTAAAGTAATGAAATTGTTCGAGGACACGATGTGTCTACCTGGTCCTTTAGGGGTTAAGGGGTTATTGGGTTAAATCCTTATAACTCTTTTTCTCTCTATAAGCAAAACTTTGAAAAATTATTATTTATTTTATAATAGTGTGTGGTGAACACACACGTGCATGTTCCCCACAATGGTTTTGTTGCCTGAATGATTGCTTTGAGCACTAGTGCCAGCCCACCTAGTTTATTATATAACACAAAGTCGTGCAAACATGCACACTTCCTATAGCAGTTCCACTGTTGGAACTATTATGTTGGATTGCAGCACGAGCCAATCTAATCTCTTATTTAATGCAAGGTAGTACACACATGAACAAATGCATGTCGCACACCAGTGCAGGCCAATCTAGTATCTATTATATAACATAGAATGGTGAATGCATGCAATCACACTCTATGGCAATTCTACAAGAATGGTCATATCGAGCTCGAAAGGCTAATATTTTACGAATGGTGATGCACACACGCTCTCCAAGACAGTCATGCTACTAAAACGATCATGCTAGATTTCCGGCATGAGCCAACCTAGTTATTCATACAATATCCATATCCATAGTTATACAGTATAGGGTCTAGTTAACCATTTTAGAATAGAATGTCCATTTTTGTATGACTCTCGACAATTCTTTCTACTTCTTTTTATCTTGATCATGCACGCTAGGCTTGCTTTTGTAATGTAGTAAATTGAGAGTAAAGTATGTGCACTCCATTTGTGGCACCTTAAACTCACTATGGTTTGAAATTTTAGAATAAGTTAATTTTGATTATATCTTGTTAGTAATTAAAAGGGGATAAAAGAAAAGAAAAGCATCTAAATACCGGTATGCTTCATTTGAATACCAAATATATGAATAAATTTTGAATTTCCAAATTGTTGCATGTAGTGTATTCAAAATAGTTAATTTTTCACATGGTGTCAGTACATTGTTCCAATCAAAAAAATTATTATAATAGCCAAAATTTTGCGCTTGGCAATTTTGGGACAATGTCATAATTAGGTGCACATCTCTTAAGCAATATTTGTAAGTTTATCCTCTATAAATTTTTACAAAAATATTTGAATATATTTGAGAAATCTTCTATTAACTCCTCAATAATAGAGGGGGTAAGGACAAGACCTAAATGTGTTATAAAATAATACTTTTGTAACTTTGATGAAGTTTGGTCCAAAAGAGAAAATGAGAAGCATGATGTTTAATTGTTTATTAATTATTCATATGGTCAAACTTTTAAAAAAATGTTTTATATACTCCGATTTAATGTGTTTAGAAGCATTTATTGTTGAATATTCACCAAAATTACAAATTTTATTTTTAAAATTTAAAATTTGGTCTTGTTGGTTAAAAATGGACATTCTATTCTAAAATGGTTGATGGAATTTTTTCAAAGGAGGGAACATCATTAAATTTTTGAAATAGTAAATTTTATAACACAAGGACAATATTGAGGTCTTTGTCTTTAAAAAATTCTCCTCGGTAGAGTTTAACTCAAATTGACATGATTCAAATTGGGTTGGAAAGAAGACTAGATTTCCTATTTGAGAATATTTTTTTCTTTACAAAATAGTTATTTCATCTTTGTCAACCCGTAAAAAATGGGCAACAACCATAAAATGGTCATTCGGTCACTTAGGGGTTAAGTCTAAACAAGTTTCAAAGAGAATAATCAAAAAAAAAAAAAAAAAAAAACCAAAACCAAAAGTTTTCGCAAGGTACTCATAACTTCGCTTAATTGTTTAGTTATATCTCTAAGAAAATATTAAAGAAAAGTTGTTAAAGGACAACGTTTCTAATGAACAAAGCTATATCTGGTTGATGATAGTTAAAAAAAATATGATGAAAAAAAATCATATAGAGAACGTAGATGAATATATAATTTTTGAGATTCATTATTAAATTTAATGTTGCCACCTATTCTCCAATATATATATATATATATATATATATATATATATATAAACATAAACCCTAATAGTACAGTACCGGTAGTTAAGATATGAACGCACCTAGCATTTTGCAACTAGGAGAGTGCATATAAATGGAACTTTAAATTGGTGCTACATGCTCAAGTAGCCATTAAATTAAAAACCATAGAGTGCAATAGATTCATACGTTGTACGTTTTAGTCTTTAAGCAATAAGGTGTTAAAAAACATTAAAATATATATGGACTTCAATTGAAAGCAGTGCTTTTTTTTTTTTTGGTTTTGAGCCAAACGTTTATATGGCTACTTCATTGAGATTTCAATGTTTGACATGGCTATTTAAATTTTTACTTTTCGTTTGAATGGGTATGGCGATCCCAAAGGTCATGTACCCTTTATCCTTTTATTGTCTAAATGGTGGCATATTTTATCATTATTTGAATAGGTCTATCGATGCCAAAAGTCATGTACCTTTTATCTAAAGACCACTTGGCACACAAACCTTCAACGCGGGTTGTGGGTTGAAAAGGCAATGAAATTCTTCTAAGGCCAATCGCCAGAGATTTTTATTTGTAGCAATCTCGCAATTAATCGATAGGCAATTAAGCATTTCAACCTACATGGAGCGTTGATTTTTAATGATTAAAAATTGCAACACATAAGACTTTGAGTTTAATAACTAAGCTCGATTTTTAATTAATTTTTTCACAATGTATGATTTTTTTATAAATTTTCAGACTTAATATGCATAGACTACTATTGATGTTAGTAAGTGTACCAATTACTGTCTTTCATTTTTAGCCCAATCAGATTGCTAACTTGGTATTCATAATCAATGCTTGTGATAACTAGATTGGGAATTCCTAAAGTTAAAACATGTGCTTTTATAGGTGACCACAATTAGTACCTGACACCATGTGCATTGACACAATTAAATCATGTGCCACCATCACACTCTCACTCTGCCCAAGATAGCTTGGGGTTGCAAGATGATAGGAGGTTGCCTTTAACTTCTAAACATCTTCACCCCTCTCTTGATTTGGAGAATTTCAAAGATGTCAATTATAAAATACAACTAACTAAAAAAGGGATGTTTTGAACTTGATATATTAATAAAAGTTGTACAATACAAATTTTTGATTCTTTCACCATTTGCGATTGCTATCAACAATATTTTGTATAAAATTTGAAACTTAAAATTCAAAATTCTTTTTCAATTTGATTACGAATAAGATATTGACAATTTGTACATGAAATTTGTTGTGACGGGATGAAATGTAATACTCTAAGTGTGGTGATTTTTGGAGATTCTTTGGTTGCTTTTAATTTGATGAGTTGACTTTTTCAAGAGGGCTTTTACATTGAAATCTTCAAAATTTTGGATGAATCACTACAATAGGAAATGAGGCATAAAAATTTCACAAATCATCCCCTTTCTAATCCAATCACACATGCATAAAGCTAACTTCCCATAAAATGTGTAGCAAAAAATCTACACTACAAAAAGTCAAAGACGGATGAGAAATTTGTGTTTGATTTTGTAGATTGACCACCTTCTAGACGTTTGGACATTTAGGGGTTAAATAAGAGTTCGTCCAAGATTAACCGGTGGAAGATCAGAAGATCTTCCGAAATAGGTGCGCAAATTGAAACATAGCTCACCTGTGACGATGGTGAGTCAATGAGCTTTTTTAGCGTAACTAGGCCCCTAAATCCCTTTAACAAACTTGACCTCTTTAAAAAGTTGGCAATAGTAGCCAAAGTGATGCTTAGGCTCTTCAAGAGAGATTGCGTTTTGAAGAACATGGATGAAGATGCTCTAATGTATAACTTCTAACCTCCAACCTTTAGGAGACCATTATAAGTCACTTTTTAACTCTATGTTCCATTTGGTTCAATTGTATGCAATAATTTGTAGGTTGCACATTGCGGTTTTGACAATTGAAGAGATGCACAGTTAGAAGATCATTGAGAATATGCTTTCTCAATAGACAAGGTAGGTTGCACGTTGCGGTCTTGACAATTGATGAGGCTTGACAGTTGAGGAGATGCATAGTTGGAAGATCATTGAGAATATGCTTTCTCAATAAACAAGGTAGGTTGTACGTTGCGGTCTTGACAGTTGAGGAGATGCACAGTTAAAAGATCATTGAGAATATGCTTTCTCAATAGACAAGGTAGGTTGTACGTTGCGTTCTTGACAGTTGAAGAGATGCACAGTTAAAAGATCATTGAGAATATGCTTTCTCAATAAACAAAGTATTTTGTACACATTTACGGGGAATGACAAAGGATGTTAGGTGCCATATGCAAATGTGTCAATACCTTTCAAATCCGGCCGTAAAAACCGCTTTGAAGAGGACCTAAACAATTGAATTTTCCTTTCAAAGAATGTTGTCTTAGGCCCTCTTTACACTAGAAACGAGAAGTCGTGGAGAAAACCGGCCAAGGGCCATGGCTCATTGTTGAGAAGCCAAACTTTGAATTTGACGTCCTTTGGATATAGTGTAAAGTGAGAAGGGGCCTCAAAACAATGTGCTGATTTTTTTAATACCCCTCTCATTTCTACCCCAAGGCTAAGACTCTAGACTCTACGCTCTTTGTTTGTTTGTTTGGGGGGGGGGGTGCTTATACCCGGCATACATCATGCGTTGACAAACATTATGGGTTTACCGGCCACTAACTATGCTGTCCTCATTCTTTACGGCCTCAAATGAGGCTCTTCCGGTTGTTTTTTTGACATTTTTGAGGATGTTTTCACTATCATATGCTTGTATATGACTGCACTAATGAATTGTAATGTAAAAGGACGAAAATCGGGAATGAATAGTAATGGATGTGGGTAGAAAACGGGTCAAAAAACTGGCCCAACGGCCCCCCGGATTTTGCGTCAGGCCCACCTCTTGAGGTGGGCCTAACGAAAAATCCGGGGGACTTCAAAAATGTGCCTTTCTGCTGCCACCTAGGACAAAAGTGCTGTCCATGTCATTTTCTCCTCCTTTTGTCCCTTGGACTGAAAATTTCGAGTGTAAAGTGACCTTCGTTGGTCTTCTCGATTTCTACGCATCCCATTGGCTGAAATTTCTTTTCTCACGGCCCCTCGCCTCTAGTGTAAAGAGGGCCTTAAGAATATATTAGTTTTGTAAATCATTAAATATTTATTAACTTGTGACCTATAAAAGACCAAAGGTCTAATTCCAACTCCTAGAAGACAGCAGACCATGACTACAACTATGATTGTAAAATCAAGTTTCAATCTATATGTTCTATTTTGATTAATCTATATATGCAATAGATCGTTAGGAAGTGGTTATGATAGTTGGAGAATGCACTAGAAGACTAATGAAGAATTTTCTTTATAGATGATTGAAAACATATTATATATGTTAATTTATAATAACAAAAAGATGTTAGGTTCCAATGTGCCAATACCTTCTAAATCTCGTTCAAAAAGTTACTATGGTATAGACCTAAATATAAGAATATTGAGTGTACTTGATGCCTTCTATATTTTCATCAGCTTTGAAGTTAACTTCAGGAAAATAAAACTAAAGCACTCGACACCATCTTGATCACCTTTGATTATATCTTAAAAATAATAATAAATATTAATGAGATATACACATATGAAAAATTGCACATTTTGAAGTCAGTGAAACTTTGACCATGCATAATCCTATGAGATTTTGTCCAATCATGATTGTTTTTATTTTTATAATTTACATTTTTACTTTTACTTTTAGAGTGTGTCAATACATATTTCTTGATTTGCGTCTTTTAAATTTAAATTTTAAGTTCATTGCATCATTCAAATTGAGGAAAATCCAAAAAATGGTCTCACAAGCAATTTTTGATGACCATCTTAGTAGCAATGAAAAGAAATGCTAATTTTATTGATTAAGGTTATAAATTAGATTTTTTGCTTTATTTTGGTGTACACTATAATATAAAAAAAGAAATTTCTCAAAAAAATGAAAGGAAAGTTGTGAATATGGTGCTCAAAAATGAGGAAAAACCATGGACATGTAAAAGCTAATCATCACTTTGCTATCTCATTGTATTTCATTGAAGTGCCTAAAACCACTCTATTTATACTCAATTTTTCATATTACCATAGGCAAAGGACAAGTTGGGCAGAAAATAATCTAAAAAATAGCATACCAATTTTTTTGGAAAGTATCTTTTCAAAAGAAAAATTGCAAAGAAAAAAAATCATTTCAAGGATTGTGTGAAATGTCAAACTTGATTTCCGCGCTGATGCGCCCAACTTGCCCTTCAGTACTTATTGCATTTAGTGTTCACTTGAAGTGAGGTGAAATTGGATCATTCCAATCTTTAAATGAAATTGAGATTAACCTTTAACCCCTAAACGTACCAGGGTGTCTCTGGAATTGAGAATTTGAGAAAAAAACATTATAAACTACTATTTAGAAGAATATTCTGGAATTGATATACAAATGAAAGTTCTAGATTTTGAATTTTAGATTCTATCCGTACGGTTTGATTCACTAATACAATCACCAATATTTAATTATAAAATTTGAAAGTTAAAATAAAAAATTCCATGTAAATTCGATTACAAACTAAATTTGCGCCTCATTTGGGAGATTGTGGAAACATTGGCAAGCAATCAAAGTTATCAAAATGAACATGAGTTGAAGTTGGCGTAGATGAGGTCGTTTCTTGAAAAGTACTACAGTCCTACAGTGTTGGATTGTGTGTGTGTGTGTGTGTGTGTTTTTTTTTTTTCTTCTTCTTCTTCTTCTTCAAAAATTTAGATGCCTTTTGGGCTGCCCGCTTAGGTCCTCTTGACGTTTAAAAGTTAATGATAGGGTGTGGAATTGGGTCTCGGGTGGTTTTAGGTATGTGCACTCTAAGGGCTGTTTCACACTGAAGGTTGGGAGGCCGTCAATTTCCACCAATTCAAATTTCAAGAAACCAAAAATTTGGTCTCTTGACCCTTCACACTAGAGGCCAAAGTCCAAAGGCCATCTCCCTCCAAAATACCTACGCGGTAGCACTTTTTGATTAAGGCGACGGACTCTCAAAGGAAGTTTGGGTTGGACAGGAATGGAAACCAAAACTATGGTCAAGAGGCCATTGATTTTTTTTCATAAAAGATCAAAAATATATTTTATTGCCTACATTCAGCCCATTTCTTTAGACTCTCAACAAAGTTTCCCCATCTCTATATCCCCCGGTGGTCTTGAACGCGAGACCCCTCCGAGACCACTGTTCATGCCCCCCCCCCCCCCCCCCTTTCTGAAATTTCCATTTTGGACACCTTCGGTGCTTTTTTTGGCAATTTTTTTTTGCAAATTTGGGGCCTACGACCCTGAATTACCCTAGGGGGCACCTATTTGGGTATAAAAAACCATTGGAGGAGGGGGTTGTTTTTTAAGGTGGGCCCTGACAAGGACAAAAATAGGGGGGCACTTTTGTCCCCATTCATTCAGGGGATTTATTGACTTCCACAAAGTTTGGCCACTCAATCTGACGGCCATAGCGTGAAGTGGTCCTATGACCGCACCTACTGCTAGAAGCCCAACTTTCAAAGCAAGGCTGCAGTGCAGGTGCCGTGATTCCTGATTCCTGATTCAAATGCATGATTTTGTTAAAGAGTATCTTTTCTAAGGAAGGGTACTGTCAAAGGACTCCGTAGGGATTCCTCTGGGCCTTCGCAAGATTCATTTGTGATAATACAGAGATTCATCTTCATGATGGCACAACGGCAGGCAACCCTTTTCAAACTGACACCCCCATAAAAATAAAAAATAAAAAACAAATTGTTTTTAAAAAGTTTACAAAAGACTCCATATGGGATCCTGTTTTCTGACTTCTTTCCCTTTGTCTGACTCTGCCCATGCATGGCCCCACTAAGGTAACTATATCTAAAAGTGATCATTTCCTCGGTTTCATGTGTATGTTTTTCCTTTGCTTTCTTGCAATGGTAATAAAGGTACCATTTGTTCCAAAAAAAAAAAAAAAAAAGTGACCATTTCTTTAAAGCATCCATAGTTCAATCTTACATAATAAGTAGATTCTAACACTTTACTCTTCATGAGAATGGGCACAATTTGAACATTAGAGTTTAGGGTCGCTTTATAGTCAACCTATAGTCAGCATTTTGGAAATTCATAACTTTTCCATACGGTGTCCAAATAATGCATTTTAAAGTGCATTGGAATCCTCTTGAACTTGCTATTAAGACCCACTAAAAACATTTTTTGTTTCATGAATGTAAATAGGCTCAGTTGGTTAGGTGAACACTTTAAGGTGTAGTTACCTTACTTAGAACCCACTCGTAAGTAGAGATATCTGCAAAGAAGAAAAAAGAGGGGTTGCTCAAGTTGTGTTCAGGACAAGTATCGGATCTGGATACATTCACATCATAACAAGTCAAGGAAACTATAACCACTAATTGATTTAACAGATCATTAGGCAATAATTTTATCATTTGAATTGATAATGCAATATATTTTATTTATTGCATCATTATTTAACACTATATAATAATTACGAAAAAAATTAAATATATCTAAAATAACTACATATATTATATGTCATTCTACAATATACTAAAGTTTGACTATGTTTGAGAAGCTATTGATACTCCAAAACGATTAAAATATGATTGTAACTAGTTGTTAATAACGACTAAAATGTGCTTATTGAGCACTATAAATGCTCATAATATGTCACAAAATGTTCTTAATTTTTTTTAATATCTACATAATTTGAAGACATTATTTTCTAGGCACTCACCAAAAGTCGTTAGATTTGGGCGGGGTTTACTCGTTTTATTGTGGATGCACCCCTCTCTGTAAACGTAAAGGTGTGTTTGGAGCTTAATAAAATTGCGATTTGGAAGATATTTGTGGAAAAAAAAGATGGATGGGTGGATTTGGCCTTATGCCAAGGCGCCACCGAGGATGGCGTTGGAGCCTGGTCCTCAGTTGTTAACCCTTGAACGTCCTATGGGGATAGTAGACACGTTTTCGTATAATTGGCATTTGCTATCAACAAGAAGTTCTAAATTGAGATCTTAACAACTCACTAGAACCGCATTGATCTAAACTTCAACTTCTTTATTGAACTCAAACTCATTAAAAGTGTGTATCCATTCCAAATACAAGAAATATACCTTGTATTCTACCTGCCGCAGAGGCATTTTCAGACGTTTAGGGGTTAAATGTAGGAAAGGCCACCTTCCTTGTACGAGGTAGGTGTTCCTGCAATTCCAATCCTTTTTACTTTTACCGGCACATGCATGTACTTCCAATCTATTTCAAGGCCAATACATTACTACTTACCCTATGTTTTCTCTTTTTGCTCATGGCATGAAGTTTACAATTCTCTCATGAGTATGTCATGGGCCATGGACGTCTGAGTCATCCACCATCTTACTTTGCAGATATCTCTAGTGAAGCTTTTGTTTTATCTTTTAATTTTAATTTTAAAAAATTCACAAATTAAATTACACAAAGACACCCAAATTCATGCTCAGTTTCGATATGTCAAAAAGTATGGTACAATTGATGTAGTATGACATGGACCCCTCAAAATCTGACATGAAATTTCAATATTCATTAGAGCTAACCGAAAAGTCAGCTCAAAGAGGAAAGTTTTAGCAAATTCCTCTTGAACTCCTCTTGAACTCATATTGAAATATAAATAGACCGAAAACTAGTTCAAGAGGAGTTGGGAGACAATCTAAAGCAAGCCACTGTCATTATTCTCCACACCACGCAATGACTTCCACACCTCCTACCAAAGCTCCAAGCCCATGGCCCACAAGGGGACAAGTTATGACACAACACTATTCAACCCAAACATAGCTCAAGGGAGCTCAAAAGAGCGCTTGAAAGAAGGTTGAAAAGGCATGTTCCATAGCCTTCTTTTCGGTTAACTCTATTACCAGGCTACGAACTAGTGAAGTTAACCCCTAAACGTACCAGAGTGTCCCTAGAATTGACAATTTGAGAAAAAAAATTATAAACTACCATTTAGAAGAATATTTTGGAATTGATATACAAATGAAAGTTCTAGATCTTGAATTTTAGATTCCATCCGTATGGTTCGATTAACTAATACAATCACCAATATTTAATTACAAAATTTGAAAGTTAAAATTAAAAATTCCTTCTAAATTCGATTACAAACTAAATTTCAATAATTTTTTAGTAAAATTTGTTGGAATGAGTTTGAAATGAGATACTCTTAAATGAGGTGATACTTTGAAATTTTTGTGTTCCTTAAATTTATGACCTCATTTTTAACGATTCCACTTTGAACTAGAGGCAATGCAATTTTGGCTTGGTCAACGACTTGACATACTTCTACATTTGTAATTTTAGAAAAATATGTACTCTAGTATGACTAAATCCAGCCATTAGATAAGACAACAACTTGGTGAAGAATCTCCAAAAAATTGGATGAGTTTCATCCAAGCATTGATGAGAACGTGAGAAGGCTTTGAATTCATTAGTGATCCAGTTTTTGGACTCTAGGACGTTTAGGGGTTAAAGTGAACAGATTTTGGTCAAGTGGCTACATTTGTATTCATGTGGCTAATCACAACAAAGGAAAAAAATAAAAATAAATGGAATAAACGCCTGATGTTTTCCACCGTCGCATGATGCGTGGCCTGATTGCCAGGTTGGCTTGATCTATCCTAGTGACATCATTGTGACCTGCTGCCAATTACCTTTGTTGACCCTAACGTCTGCCCCAAAAACCTAAATCGCGTCCTCTTCAGCACAGGCGGATCATGTATTGTACACGGCTGAAGATCCAAAGTAAGTTTCAACGTACAACGTATGACCTTCGTCTGTTTTGCTCCTAAAAAATCCACCACTATAGCCTATTCGTCATACTTCCACAACGTAAGCAGCCTTTGGTATTCAACAAAAGCAAAGTGGCATCATCCTTTTAACCCTTAAACGTCCGATGGGGATAGTATATGCGTTGTCGTATAATTGAGCTTTGCTACCAACAAGAAACATTGAATTGGGATCTTAAGAGCTCATTAGAACCGCATTTATCTAAATTTTGACTTCTCTTCTGAACTCACTCAATTAAAGGTGTGAATTCATTCCAAACACAAACAAAATTCATTGTATTCTACTGGCCGCCACGACATGTTCAGACGTTTAGGGGTTAAGGCTGAAAAAAATTCCCACAAGCCTTTTTGCTAATGAGCCATATATTCTACACCTTCACTGCTACGGACCCTAACATGTACGGTACAATGAAGCTTTTGAAATACAGTACAGTACCATTTTGTTGGTTCTTTTTTTTTAAATATTTGTGGAATCCATGGATGGGGGTGGGATGCACATTTGCAGTGGCTTTTTGAAGATGTCCAGATTCAAGTCATTCAACCTCACTTGGTGAAAGAGATCTGGCACTACAGAATCATGGCAGTTTGTTCATGAAGGAAAATATAATAACAAGAACGAATTTTTGGGCTCACTTCCTGCTGTGTGAACTGTCAGCATTCTTTTTACGGAGTACTCTTGGGTGGGTAACCCCATTCATTGGCTGTATTTTTATTTGTTTTTCTCCTTTGAATGGAGCCAAAGAATCATTCTATTAGGCAAAGAAAGGAGATATGTGCACCCAGATTCCTCACTCATAGCAACTCAACCTTATTCTTATTGGGTCTCATTCGCAAGTAAAAGAGGATTCCAACTCACTTTAGCGTGCATCAATTATTTGGACATCGTATGAATGAGTAATTAGTTTTCATAATACTAGAGTTAACCAAAAAGAAGAGAAAAAACATGTTAGGTGAGGTGAGTTTGAACCGTATCTAAGGCAGCCAAGCAAACTGGCATGGTTTCCAAAGAATTCAAAATAGAAAGGAGTGTGAACTAGTTTTGCCGTCACAGAGGAGGCAAAACTGAGATGAAGGTGAGTCCAAAGAAAGCCAAGGCGTGGAGGCGATGGCCCGCATCCACTTGAGATATAATTAGGTCACTGCATTGATTAGTTGGCTCTCACAACTTGGAGCTCGTGTCTAAAATTGAAGATAGAGGGTATCTTCTTCCCTTGGAGCTTTGATTTTGGTGACACTGAAAGAGGGCATGCAGTCTCACTTCCTGAAATTTTGCAGGTCAGAACACTTGTTCTGTTTTTGGTTAACTCTACTGCTTATGAGTGTTTCCAAAGTTGATCCTCATAAGAGCATCCACACCAGTGCACGCTAAAGTTAACTCACTAAAATTATTCATCTACATTTGAAGAGCCCTTGAACTTACACTCCCTCGCCCTTGAATTTACACTCCCCCACTCTTGAACGCCCCTCAAACACCAAAAGTGCACATTAAATAGTCAATGAACCATCACAAGTAGAATGTCGGATATAGGCAACTAAACTTAGATCAGTGAAGGGCTATTTCGTAACCCCTAAGTGCCTAAGGATATTCTTAAGAAACTAAACGTGTTATGATGTTCATTGTACTCAACTTTTATGACTTACAAACCTTAAATATATGTAGTGCACAACAATAAGACAACATCCATACAATTTAATTTTAGAAAAATGCACCTTAAAATTTTTAACCAATTTATGAATTTTTTAATAAGTAAACCAATTTATAAGAATTATCTTTGAAAATTCATAAAAAATGCACCTTAAATCATTTTGACTTGGAATCAAGTATGATAGGTCAAAATCATCGGTTTTACATGGTGGTTACCTTGTTCATGTTAGAGCTAATCTTATTTGATAAAAACCTAAAGATTTCATTATGAGGAAACTTTCAAATTTGTGACAATTTGAGATATTGTCACTTTGAGGGCTTTAGACAATATCAATAAATATTTTTTAAAGTCTTTTATATGGAAAGTTTGATCAATTTGAATATCTACAAGGGAAAAAAAACATGCTCAAAAATTGTTATTTTTGCATAAGCTACGGACATTTAAATTTGGCTGAAATTTTGATAATCTTGAAATTTTGATGGATCAAACATGGTTGGTTAGGTTGTTAGGGGTTGAGACATTAGTGCCTTTGAGTCTCTCCCTAAAATAAAAAAATTACCTTTTTTGGTTGAAAATAATAATAAAAAAATTAACTCTTAGTACTGCCCGTAAATAAATTTAAACCGATCAGGGGAATTAAACTGCCCTCATAGATTTGAGCTGAAATTTTCGGACGACCATATTTGGTCGCTCGGGCATTTATGGGTTAACACTCTAGTATGGAGGGTCAAGAGACATTTTTGAAGGGCCCTTAGCATTTTTCATCTAATTATTGCGTTTGTCTAAGAGGGCATGGGTGCGAATGCTCTAAGCTCTTAGGTTCTCATTGTGTATTGAACGTCTCGTAGAATCAATATGTGTGTTTTAGTATGGCTTTTAGCTTCAAATGTAGAGTTTGTAATTTGAAATAGGATCCATTATGGATGTAAATATCTGACGCAATTCTAAATCTAATTGGTGAGGGAAATTGTGGCAGTGAAGGTTGGGGTGGGTTTCTACTTGGATTTTGTCAAGTCACCTTCGCAAAAGACTTGGCGCTTACCAAGTTGTATTAAAAAATATGAAGTAAAATTGTTGTCTATTTGGGTTTTTGCAAGAGGGATAGTGGCTTTTAGTCATATGTGGTTGAGCTTGCCAACATACACCATATCCTTCCGAGCTAAGTGGTAAATCTCACATACATTGAACTTTTTCTTTTTCTCTAAAAACTAGTTTATCCAAGGTACACCAAATTTTCCACATCCCAAGCAAGGTGGGGTGAATCCAAAACACCACCAATATCCTTGCCTAACATGCGTTCTGTACTCCTTCCATCCTCTTCTATATTTGTCTAGAAAATTTGCTCCATAGAAAACAATGCTATAGTGTTTCCTTCATTTGCTAACTGCAACGTTTGCAATTGCTCCGGTGACTCATACATGCGCTACAATTGTTTGTACAAAAGCCTCACTTGAGTTCACTTGCTTCAAAAATATTGAAATTTTTGTCGACTTCTAATTATCCCTCAAAACACAAAAAAAATGAAGTTGAACGAATATATCAATCTTACCATTCTTTAACCCCCTAAACGTACCATCCCTTTTAACAGAAGTAGATTTTAGCCTCAAAAGTAGATATTAGCATGGTTCAGATGTACATGAGGTGTACATGAGAAGGCCATTGCAAGCATAAAATCTATTCAACAAATTTGACATACTTGTAGTTGGAGGCCTCTCCGATATTATCAAAAGCTCTCCATCACAAGAGATTTATTGTAATTGGCAGAGAATTCAGTAAGCTTCCAAAGGTGGTATAGATGAAAATCATCCAAGGTCGTTTGAAAAAGTTACGAACCCTCCAAATCTGTTCGTGATCCAGTTTTTAGACGATGTGACATTTAGGGATTAAACGCAATAGTTACATCTTCTCTGATAGACATTCAGATTGTGCTTTGGTGATTAACCCCTAAACGTCCCAGCGTCCAGAAACTGGATCACGAACGGATTCAAAGCCTTCTCACGTTCTCATCAATGCTTGGATGAAACTCATCCAATTTTTTGGAGATTCTTCACCAAGTTGTTGTCCTATCTTATGGCTGGATTTAGTCATACCAAAGTACATATTTTTTTCAAAATTACAAATGTAGAAGTATGCCAAGTCGTTGACCAAGCCAAAATTGCATTGACTCTAGTTCAAAGTGGAATCGTGGAAAATGAGGTCATAAATTTAAGGAACACAAAAATTTCAAAGTATCACCACATTTAAGAGTATCTCATTTCAAACTCATTCCAACAAATTTTACTCAAAAAATATTGAAATTTAGTTTGTAATCGAATTTAGAAGGAATTTTTAATTTTAACTTTCAAATTTTGTAATTAAATATTGGTGATTGTATTAGTGAATCGAACCGTATGGATGGAATCTAAAATTCAAAATCTGGAACTTTCATTTGTATATCAATTCCAAAATATTCTTCTAAATAGTACTTTATGATGTTTTTTCTGAAATTCTCAATTCCAGGGACACCCTGGTACGTTTAGGGGTTAAAAACTACTTTATAATCAATTGTGCAATATAATTGAAAAAAAGACCCGAGAAACGACCATTCTGGGGTGGTGTTAATGGTAAACCCAGAGCATTTAGGGCCACTTCTCACTATGGCCGTCCAAGTCGAGAGGCCGTGGGATTGAGAGCCCAAACTTTGTTGAGAGTCCAAAGAAGTTCAGGGGCTGTTTACACTAAAGACCAAGAGCCGCGACCAAGGAAATTGGATTGATTCCAAAGTCACACTTCCATGGTCACACTTCAAAAAAATGTAATTTTTAAAGTCTTTCACTAATTTTAAACCAAACTTGGACTGTGACTTAAAAAATAATAAAACAACATTTTAAGCCCATGGTCTCCTCATTTGGTCACTTTTCTTTTTTCCTTGTACTGTAAACCCAAGCCATCCCGGGACGAGTTGATGGAGCCAATCACAGATTTTAGAGCTCCATGGGACGAGGTCTTGGTCCGTAGTGTAAACCGCCCCTCAGTTCTTACTATTTTGGTTCGAAAAGTGTTAATAGTCTATGTGGTAGGTTATGTAGACAAGTCCGTAATTATTCTAATGGGTTGGGTTGGCGGAATCTGAAGCACTGACTGACTGGGGATGAGGTTCAAAGATTCCAGAGATTCTGATGGTGAAGGAATTGGTTGCCGTGCAAGTGATAGGTTGAACTGTTGAAGAGTTCAGTGCAGTATTCACTTAAGTTAAGTTACTATGGTATCTTTTCTGTCATCCAGTGCTCCAGCCTCATGTACACTAGTACAGTACAGTAGTGAACAGTAGTGCTGTACTGTACAATAATAATGCTTTGGGAAATGGGAATTTTTTTTGGTTCTTGAGGAAGTGCTAAGGTAGGAGCACTGACCCAATCCCGACAGTGTACCCAATTTCGACAATTTGTAAATATGGTAGTCATTTTAGAACATAAATTTAGGTAAACTATAGGTAGCTTATCATTTTGGTCAACAAATAATAAAGGCTCTATGATGTGCTTAGATTGCCGTTTTAAAATGAATGTCATCACTATAAATTATTGGAATTGGGTATGCTGTTGGAATTGGGTGCTCTTACCTTAAACTGGTGACATAAAACAAGAGGCCAATCCCGGAGTCTCTGCCTTAGTATTTATCCCAGATTTACTTTTACAGCTTCTTTTTACTGTCCATGCGTATAATTTCTGCTAACTCCTCAAAAACAAAGCGTTTTCATAGTCTCTCCCAAGGTGGGGCAAAGACAATAAAATGGTGTAGCCAAATATTTTCATATTTATCCATACTTTGGATAGAACTCTCTTTTTCATTCACATATTCAGATGACTTCTTTGAAAAATTGGTAATTTCATCTGATTTATTTTTAAAATTGAAATAATTTGGTGTCTTCATCCATTTTTCTTCATCCTTTGAGGTGCTTGCATTCACTATGTGGACGATGAATAAATTCAAACTACTCTCTTGACTACATACATGAAAAGTTTATATTCATCCAAGTTTCTCTTGGTTCTTGTACTAGTTGACTATCATTTGTACGATACAAATATTCAAAATAAGATAGTATGATTTTTTGGGAAAACAACGGAATTGATTTATATCAAGTTTCATTCTTAGTTCAAAAAGTAGGACCTCCATTTTTGTTTTGCATCAAACATTTTGTAACAAATCTTCAAAAATAGCGGTGAATTACTGATACTGTATTGCCATACTGCCATCAGGGCATCCTCAATTCCTCACTACTGCAACAAAGTTTCATCCTCATGTTGGATTTCACCCCTAAAAGTCCCAGTTGTCTCTGGAATCTTGGGTCGGAGTTTCTATCTATCTCCTAGTTGTCTCTGGAATCAATGATTTGAAAAAAATCATTAAAAACAAATTTTTGGAAGACTATTTTGGAATTCATGTTCAAATGAGGCTTGTAACTTTTGATTCGGTTTAGATTCCATCTTTACAGTTATATTCCCCAAAATTATCATCAGTATTTTATGATAAAAATTGATTTTTAAAAATCTAAATTTGATTACAGACAAAATACTATTTTTTTCTAGTAATATTTGTTGAAAAGGATTTAAAATGAGATACTTTTGACATGGTGATTCTTTGGATTATTTGTGTTTTTGTTAAATCTATGACCTCATTTTTGCAAGGCCACTTTTAAACTAATGTCAAATGCATTTTTAGCTTGGTCAAAATTTCACATACTTTTACATTTGTAATTTGAGAGAAGAGTGTATTCTAGTAACACCAAATCCAACAGTTGCATAGTATAACCTGTGAAGTATCTTTGAAAAGTGTTTCACGAAGAAGAGGTTCATGAGGAGGGAGATATGAAAGAATAAAAAATGTTTTTAACCCAAAAAGGGTTGGTTAACCCTTACTTCCTGAACCATTTTCAGCGCGTTTTGGACCTTGATTTTTTCGGTTAGAGATACATGTTGCTCAGACTTATGTAGCTCACTTTTTTACAAAATCAACCGAAAGATCTTGTAGATATGCAAGTCACCTTCATCTTTACAAAGTTTGGTGTCAATCCAGGTTATAGGTTGCTTGGATGGGACATAAAAGTGAAGGGTACTCCAAGAAATTCATTGTTTTCTCACTGCTGAAAATGAGCTTTGACCGACTCTCTTGGGCACATACCATTTTAGAAAGTTGGTGCCGTTTGGAATTTTGAAGATAATCAAGTTCCCTACGCATGACAACAAGTTTTGTATTTTTAGGATAAAAATGAGTGAGAAAAAGGCCTTGACATGACATCCACTTTTTACTAGTTCCCTTGTGACTTTGAGAGAAATCTTACAAAATTCCTACAAATCTGATCTTCCATTGCAAAATCAGACACGGTAGGTTGAAAGTACACAAAAGAACACATACAGTAGGAAAAAGAATTTTGGAAAAAAAGTGAAATCCGAGTGCAAGATTTGCATTTCAGTAGCTACACCCACCCAGAAGTCACCCTGCCCAACTAGAATATGTGGCAGCTTGTCATTCCCCCGTCACTCTCTTTTGTTGACTTTTCTTCCTCGGTTTTGTAACCACCCAACACTTGTGGATTTTTGTAAAATTGACAACGTGCATTTCTCCAACTCAGACTACACCATTGGATAGCTAACTCGTTTCTACATAAAATTGGCCCAAATTTTGAATCATTCGGGCACTCCTTCCTGAAGATATTTTCAGTTCTAAAAATAGAGCGACCCATTTTGGGTCGCCCAGGAAGTTAAGGGTTAAACCTTCAGGGGTTAACGGACATGCCACTCGTTTATCCCACCTATGCAATTCACTATACGTAAGGTAAACCACACTAATTGTGTCACTATGTGGTCAATGTGCACGAATGTCTTAAATTTGAATTTTTAGTATAGGGTGATTGCAAGCTACGGTCTACCAAGTGGGGAGTGCAGCTTGTGCAGTTAAGGGCCGTGCAACTCATGCACTAATTGTAATGTGCACCTCTCAGCATTCAATTAGATCAAAAATTTCACCATCCCAAATAGGGTTTATGCTAATACTTTCACTTTAACACTTGTTAAGTTAATTTCAAGACTTTGGGCTTTACTCAACAACCTTTTTTGTTTTTTACCCAGTAGGGGTAATTAGAGATATTTTTACATAACACCCATAGCTAGATTTTATGAAAAATGCATTTCATATCCCACCTTTGAAATTGAACCATTATTTCATTTCAAAAAAAAGATCCAAAAAAAAAGTTTTAACTGCATGAAAATCTTAAAAAACAAAAACATCACGAAACAATTAATTAAAAAATAAGTAAGCGTAATACCAAAAATAATAAAATATTGTAACTTTGTACATACTTGTGGTATGTTGCTATAAATTTTTGAAGTTCAAATTTGACCCCTTCTAGCATTTTCCATAAAATAAGTGCACATGGGTGCACTTTTGACAAGCGACACACTACCAAATCCAAGTAGAAATGCTTAATTTGGACAGAATGATTGGAATTTTTCAAACTTTATTGCGGTAGACATCTTAGCTTTGGATTTCTAAAAACAATATAATTTGTTTCGTCACAAAATTCCATCCCAATATTTATTGATGATTTTCCAAAGATTGGGAAAGTGCAGCAATTCCTACACCGCGACAAAAAGCTTGGGTGACCGTAGCTTGCAACCACCCGGTTGCTTAATTTTATGAATTAACTTTTTCAAGAGCACATTTAGACTAAAATCTTCTATTTTTTTGGTGAATCACTACAACATGAAACGAGGCATAAAAATTTCACAAATCATCCCCTTACTAATTGGATCGCACATGCATGAAGCTAACTTCCCATAACATCTTTAATAAAAATTCACTTTTCCAAAAGTCAATGACATATGTAAAAAATAACTTATTTTTGGTTCATTGTTCACTTTCTGGATGGTTGGACGGTTGGACACTTCGGGGTTAAAGGTTAGCCCCTAACCGTCCCGACGTCCTTATTTTGGACGTTTTTTGCGTTACATTCACCTTAACCCCTAAAGGTCTGAACGTGCCTTTGCGACCAGTAGAATACGTTGTGTTTTGGTTGTATTTGGAATGAACCCACACCTTCAATGAGTTTGAGTTCAAAAGAGAAGTTGAAATTTAGATCGATGTGATTCTACTGAGCTACTCAGATCTTCATTTAGAATTTCTTGTTGGTAGCAAATCCCAATTATACGACAACGTATATACTATCCCCATGGGACGTTTAGGGGTTAAAGAGCTAAAACTTTTGCAAAAAGTGTCTCATTAGAATAAGATTTAAGGAGAGAAAATCGCATGATCTATGGAATAAGTGGTAAAAAATTCAGATCAATCCAAGATGTATTGAATTTTTGGTGATCATTTGAAAGTAGGCATCTTTTTCTTGGACAATTTTTGTGCATTTTGATGGCTGCAACTTTGGGGGCTTGTATCTCTTTCTTCCCATGTTTTTTTTCAACAGAAATTATTGGATTGGATTTCCCTTGAAGTCTAGTTATCATTATAGAATCTTCATGTCAATCCGTATTGTTCTAAATAGTTGGAATTCATTTTAGTGCACAGGTTTAGTTTGTACACTCTTTGCTTTTTGAATCAAATGGGTCACTTTTTGGGCTACTTTTTGACGTTGCAAGGCCATATTAGGGCATAATAAATTTTCCATGAGGTTTTTTTGGTACCAATATGTTTGTATGATGAGTTTCAATTGCTTTATAGTTGAAAGTTTTTTCATTTGAATAATTTTGAAAACAAATTTTACCTCCAACTATGTTGCTAGGAAAATTTCAACATCCCTTTTTTACATTAAAACACTATGATCTTGCATTCTATATGGCCAAATGACTCCAAAATCGATCCACATGATTTACAACATGTATGATACAAGATTGTACAGTTGAGATTCCTATTCCTCACTTAAATTTAGACTTGTAACACATGAAATGCGATGATGATTTTAAGCTGAAAAAAGCTAAGGACACTTAGGGGTTAAAGCTTGTGCAAACTATTAAAAATCACAGATAACCATTTACAATCCTTACCAAAAATAAAATTTTAATTAAAAAAAACAAAAATGAAGCATTATACATGAATTAATAATTTTATTTATAATTTTATATTAATAAAAAATACATATGTAAGTAAAACTCTACGAGCTTTTTCATTCATTCTTTCACCTATATGTTTCAGTTTTCATCCTATTACATCCTACAAATGAAGGATTTAGTTTATTTCTTACAAATTCAAAAATAGGAAGGAAATGAAAGTTTAACCTTTGAGAATTGACTTGTCCTAATTTGGCATTTTCAAAACTTATAACTCCATTGTGGAACTCCCCAAAAAATAAAATTTGAGTTAGTTTTTGTTTGACAAAGGCAACACCCAATTTGCTAATTTTGCACTTGGTCATATAATCATGTACTTGGCCCCCAAGCGCATTGGAATTTTTTTTTGAAAAAATCTATTAAAAACAGGGATTTTTGTCTTTCTACAATCCTTTAAATTGTAAAGAAACAATTATTTAATTTATTTCTCATCCCTATCTTTATCTTTTATTTTATCTTTATCTAATCTTATCTTTTCTTTTATCTTGTTTTTTATCCTTGTCTTCTTTTTTGTCTTCCTCTTGTCTTCTTCTTCCTCTTCTTCTTCTTCTTCTTCTTCTTCTTCTTTTTTGTCTTCCTCTTGTCTTCTTTTTTGTCTAAGAAGAAGAAAAAAAAAGAAGAAGAAGAAAAAAAAAGAAGAAGAAAAAAAAAAAAAAAAAAAAAAAAACATTTTTTTCCGGTTTTTCCGGGTAGGGAGGGTTCGCGAGCGCGGACCCTACTCTTTTTTTTGATCCACTCTCCTTCCCTCCTCTCCTTTCCTTTTTTTTTCTCCTCTCCCCTTTATAAACCCTCCCTCACTCTCCCTCCCTCACTCTCTCCTTCCTCCCCTCTCTCCTTCTCCCTTCTCCTCAATGTAAAGGAAGAAGAGAGAGGAGGAAAGAAGTGTGAGGGAGGGAGAGTGAGGGAGGGTTTATATAGGGGAGAGGAGAAAAAAAAAAGGAAAGGAGAGGAGGGAAGGAGAGTGGATCAAAAAAAGAGTAGGGTCCGCGCGCGCGGACCCTCTTTGCCCGGAAAAACCGGAAAAAAAAAGAAAAAAAAAGATTTATTTTTATTTTTATTATTATTTTTTTTTTTCTGTTTTGGCTTTGTACTGCTATTTATCTTGTAATAAAACCACAAAGTATTGTCTTTGACTACACTTGGTTTTTTGCACTTAAACAGTACTAGCTTTGCCTTGCTTTAATTTAGCGCCATATGACTATCAAGTTAATGGACCAGAGTTGCTTGGCTTTCTTCCAACCATGTCACTAACTCACCTAAGTAGTTGAGTTTCTCTACCCAGCTAGTGAAATGTCTTGATTATGTTGGCTTGCTTTAATTTAGCGCCATATGACTATCAAGTTAATGGACCAGAGTTGCTTGGCCTTCTTCCAACCATGTCACTAATTTACCTAAGTGGTTGAGTTTTCTACCAAGTTAGTGGTTGTCGTGATTATGTTGGCTTTAAAATCCCTCCGCTCCCTCCCTACTTAAACAATTAATTATTCTAGCCTGATTAAGGGGGTTTTTGAATTCTTACATGGATTTATTAAACGGCCGCCTCGGGGTTGGTGCCTTCAAGGCCAGCCTGTGTGCATACATGCATCAGCGAGCCTTTTAAGCCCTCGCCCAGCTTGCAATCCTTAGCCGATCCATGGCTCCTTCGTCACTGTGGGTTTCTTGCTCTTCATCACTGTGGGTTTCTTGCCCTTGGTGATTGCGTCTAGTGCTTAGCGACGTTGTGTGAGGGGAGTACCGGAGTTATAGTAATTATGGCCTCGGATTCCGAAAGCTGCTTGGACAAGCCTACACTGCTCTCTAACATGGAAGGTTCGCCTTTATCTAGCCAGGTTCATAAAGTTTTGTGATTTGATTGATGATCTATGCTTTTCTTGCTTTGTTGTAAGTTGATTTTGGTTCATGGACTTGTGATTGCAATAACACGATGAAGCTACCTGAAGACACCTCGTATGCGCATTCTAACCCCCGTTTGTGGCGTTGGATTGTATGGATACAGGTGAGGGTGGCTTCCTCTTGTTCTTTCCTTATGATTCTACAACAAATTGTGCAAGAATTGTGGAAGAATGGTTTTTTCCCTTTGAGCTTTTAGGAATCGTCATTCACAGTGTGTTTTTTATGCAAAGCTTTTGTGACTCTTTTATGCAAAGCTTCTATCTATTGTGTTTAGAACCTGGTTGCTCAATTACTTGTATATCTCAGTTCATGAAAGGCTTATATTGAGCTTTCTTGATTTTTGTCTTAAAAAGCCTTGTCTTGATGCGTTTATCCTTTGGAAGCTTCATGCTTTGCACTGCTTTATACTAGTTTTATTCCTTGTCGGCCTAATATAGCTTAGTTTAGATAAAGACATTGAATTAATATGCTCTGAAAGGAGATGTTCCGAAAAAGCGCTTTTTTCTCTTCTTCCGGGCCTGTATTGGATTCAGCCTGCTCCCTAATTTTTATTTTTAAAAAAACATTATCGTTTAAACTCCAAAAATGGCAAGGTGAAGGAAAAAAAGGAAGACAAATGGAAGACTAGAAGAAAAAGAAGAAGGAAGACAAGACGACGACAAGAAAGAAGACAAGGATAAAAACAAGATAAAAGAAAAGAAAAGAAAAATGATAAAAGATAAAGATAAAGATAAGGATAAAAATATATATTAAATAATTGTTTTTTTACAATGAAGAGATTGTAGAAAGACAAGAATCCCTGTGTTTTACAGATTTTTTCAGACAAATTCTTTTAAAGCTAAGTTTGCTCATGAAATGAGTGCACTTGGGAAGTGCAAAATTAGGGAATTGGGTGTTTAGGCATGGTTCTTCCATGCTCGGGGGGTTAGTGTGTTAAAAAGTTAAAGATATAGGTGCGAACAACGACTATTTTATAGGGGGGTATTACTTGTTTTTTTGGTTTTTTTTTCACATGCTATCATTATGTAATTTTCTACTTTGGGTTCATAGAAAAGGGGCTTTCATTACTTATAATTCCAAATTACTTATCATTCCATACCCTGTAGTACTTTAAAGATGTCCAGTGCCATTTTTAATACCCTATATTACCTCTAAGTCCATTTATAATTTTTTGTTCCTATGTTTTTAAAATACCCTATCATTTGTTTGTACGTATATTGCTACTCCAACATATCACTACACTTCCCGAGCTTCCATGTAGTAACCACTTACCTCAAATTTTAGACTAAACCCTCAGTCACAAAATGGGAATCACAACAAATGGCACTTTGAGGCTTTGTAATTGAACGCAGAGAGCCTCTCGGGCTTCTTTGCGAGAAAGTAGAGCCTAATTTTTGCTTCAGTCAACCAAGTTTAATTTGATGGGGATCAAATTAGAAGAAGAAGAAGAACTCCAAACCTTGTTTTTGAGGCTAGCATGAGTTTAAAGTGTTTGTTCGACCCACCCTTGAAACGATGTCCACAAGACAAAAGGTCAGTGGTTAGGACTACTTGCCACTCTCAAGGTTGGACACTATAAGACATAGGACCGGAATATAGAGCAAAAATGGGTGCCTTGATTAGTTTTGGAGAGAGGTGGATGATAATTGGAGAAGTTGGATGAGTATTTCAATGTGGGTCCAAGTTAGGTGGTAGTGGTCGGCGTAGTGGTTGGTTATTTTCTATTTTGTGGATAAAATTATAGCTACGAGGAGTGTCGAGGCCTTGGACTCAATTGTCACACTAATTCAAGGTAATTCAGTTTGTGGGAAGAACAAATTTTGCAAAGAGAATCTCGAACTCTCTACCCACAAAAACTCAAATATTTGAAGACTAGGGCGGGTGAGTTGTTCCAAGTTTAAGTGCATAGATTTTTGAAGTTAAGAGGCAAAGAATTGAGTGTTACTTTAGGGAAGAAGATTATTTATTCTTTTGGAGCTACCTCTTGGAAGGTCCATGTCCATTAATCCCTAAAGGCCTATGAGGACGCATTGTGTTCAAAAATGATTTTATTACTTTAGAAACTTATTCGGATTTCATAATTTTGACTCAATGTTAATTAGAGAATCGTAGATGTCTGTTATGAGAACACATAAAATCCTTCAAGAGGTGCAATTACATTGATTGATTTGTTGAAAAAGACTAAAACGCCTTTGCAAGTGAATTTGGGACATGGTACGCATTTTTACACTAGGGCATTAGATTTGTCAAAATTAAAAGCATGCAATTTGTAATTCATCTGCCATTTTGCATCATTAACACTATAAAATAATTACATAGAATATTAAAAAGATTTAAAATGAAATATTTTCAAAGTATTTGAAATCTTTTCTACATGAAACTTTATAATATTTTGGAATATTCAAAAATATTTATGAAGTCTTTACACATGATTGTTATGTAGTGTAATAATTAACAAGGATGACAAACACTAGCTCAACGAGTCACCAACAAGTTACTTCACCCAAACATCAATCTTCCGGGATCAATTATTGTTGTTGTGCTTAGTTTTAGAATACCATTTTTTGTGAGCACCTAAGTACAATAGATCTTTGTATGCCCTTGGAATTTTAAACGTTGATCATCATTATGGAATTTATGAATTTTTTTGCAAAGAATGACTTGTTGATTTTGCTCAATTTTTTTAGAAAACAACTGATGATCAAACCTTATAATCATATAATCTATATGGTAGATTGTCATAAATATTGATTATACCATCGCACAACTAAGTCTTCTTTAAGCTTCAACAATGAAGTTTTCTACATAAACACTAATTGAGAGATACAGTTCCATCGTTGAAAACACCACAAGAAATTCCGGAATGACCTTAACCCTTAAAGGACCGCGGTTTTTCTTGTTTTTGAGCATTATTTTCACTTCTTTCTATTCATTTTCTTGTGAATATTTTTTTTCCTCTTGATAGAAAATACCAAATCAAACATTTAAATAAAATGTAAGATTTTTTTAAACCAACTTAACAATTTTTCCCATGTTTTCAAAGACGGTCAAAAATATTAAAAAAGACCGCAATTTCATCTTTTCACTTCAAATGCTATAATCTTGCAATCTGTACGGTCAAATTCTATGAAAATTTTACTATGCACTCTCTTGGAAATCTATACCAAGATCCTATGGTTAAAGTTGAAAAAGAATAGCTTTTGAGGTTTATTTTGAGCCATGCCCGTACTACCCATTCTCCCCAAAAAAACCCCTTTTTCTCCATAACTTAAATTAAAAAAGTCGGAATCAAATATAAATTAGATCCCCATTTTTGTATTGATATACCAAATTCACATGATGTATTTCAAAAAATAAAAATAAAAATTGGCACCATGGGAACCTGCCCGAACATTGAAATGTCCTAGTTAGGACACTTGGTTCTTTAGGGGTTAAACTACCAAGGTGATAGCCATGAGGTGGGCTCCCCTTAGGAGTGCTTATAAGTACCAAAGAGTTCGACAATTTCATTTTGGTCGAATGCACGTCATAGGGCTAATATTTCCCCTTTTGATAGGGACTCCGAGCATGACATGGATTGCTTTCAGGCCTCATGTTACAGTGGAGGCACTGCCCTTAGTTGAATATGATTAGGAGCTTCAGGTCTAGTCCAAATATTGTATGAAAAAAAAATCCAAAAAAATCACCTACTGGGGAGCACTGGGAACATACTCTCTTTGCATACACTCTGATGCTTGTAATCTGTTGTTGTGCAATGGAAATAAAACATCCATTTGTTTTTTTTTTTTTAAACAAAAACAAAAATCACAAGAATTGATAAAAGGTTTAGACTATGAGCATGGTGCTTTAGGGGTTAAAGGGTTAACATACACGATTGAGCTTATAATCTGGTAACAATTATGGAGGCTCAAATAGTACACGCTAGCAAGTTATACCAATGGATATTTGAATTTGGATATTCTATTAATCTCGGTACTACCCGTTGGGGGTGTTGTAGAGGTGGCTCTTTTTCTGAGTAACTGAAAATCCCTGCAAATTACATACAAGTAACTGGACAGAGATAGTGAGGGGGCGGGTTACTCAGCATGGGATTAGTTTGATGAATTTGGGTTCCATTGACCTCATCTAAAGTGGATTAGTTGCTTGATTGCCATAAAAGATCCTGGAGAATATTATGTTGTAACTGAGGGCCCATTCACATATAGCAGAGGTTCAGCATCCATGCATGCGTCAGGTAACTTTGGGAGAATCTGTTGGGAAACAAGAAATATAAAATATGAAACGAGAAATTACTCGAACGCATGACAAGAAGGAACGCAACGCAAAAAAGGAGCATGGCCCAACTTGCGGTAGTGAATTGTAGTTGCACAATAGTTGCAGCAAGAAAAGACAAGGCTTTCAATATTTTTTTGTTTTTGGGTTTTACCTTCCTCCATTTCGGGAACGCGAACGCAAGTGCGGCAGAGGCTTGGTGTGAATGGGCCATGAAGGCAAGGCATACTAGTGCAAAACGTTAAAAGGCCCCCTCACCGGAGCTATATTTGTCAGTACTTGGTTTGTATTTTTATACTGTTTTGCATGCATTAAAAAAATGGGTTCCATTACAAATGCCTGGCCCTTCCATGATTCAGACAAGAACTCGAAAGGTCAATCCCCAGAGGCTGCCCTAATTCGCTCCTTGTTCACGCAACTTGTCCGGGCAGCTTCCAGGAAATTTCCACCCGCCCTCCTCCCCTTCCAGTCCTGTGATCCCAAAACTGGGTAAAATTAGCTGGATTTCTACCCAAAAATGGGGCTGCTAAACATATAAAGAAAGAAAATGAAAAAAAAATGTGTAGGGAGAATTTTCATCATGATATAGATATGTAGCAACTTCATGAAGTGATATCCACGGATGTCATCACGGTATCACCTTAATATATCAAGAATATTGCCGGATATTATAGAGGTATCATGAGTATTGTATGCACTGGGTAGCAAAAGTAACTTAGATACCATTTAAGTTATGTGGGAGGTCCCATAATGTTCTAAATGTCATAAAGTGGTTCTTGGATCACTGTTGCAGTCCTTCCTTTGAGGTCTCTTTTATAGTGATGACAGTTGGGTATGAGAAATAGTAAAATTGCGAAATTACTATTCCACTACTATTGAGTCAATTTCAAAAATTATTATTGGTTTACAAGAGTCAACACTTTAAGAAAATCATACTTTACCAGTATTCCAGTTGTTCAGTTCAGTTGGCCACATTTTCCATTTGATCATGTTGATACCGGGGATGGAGGAGATTCCAATAAATAAATATAAAATAAAATAAAATTTCAACAAAGTTATTCCACTAGTTTTCACTACTTTTTTGATCTTATCATTGGAAATGAAATTATCATTGTATAGTACAGTACGTGGATGACACGGTGGTTTGGATGTACCACTGGTAGAAAAGGTGGCGCTCCCCAGGGACATGCTGAGACAAAATCACTATGCATGCGTGGAATTAGACACTACTTGCCTGGACATCTCCCTTAGGAGTGCCACCTTTTCTACTAGTGTACCTGATTAGTCCATTTTTAATTTATTTTTAGTAATTTGAAAAAACATTGTAAGGCATTTAAAATTAAATAAATTTGTCACAAGTGCTTGGATATTGTCATTTGGTCGATTGAAATTAAAGTTTTACAATCTTTGAGCATGCATCAAATTTTAAATTTGAGAATTAAAATAAAATAAAATTACTCAACGTCATTGGATTTAAAATTCATAGTTTTAGGGTTAGAACCTATTAGGCACTGGAAATATAGATAGATAGATAGATAGATAGATAGATAGATAGATAGATAGATAGATAGATAGATAGATAGATAGAAACACCAACCCAAAGAAATGGGCCGGCGTGAATAGAGTGTCCGTTCATAATGTCAATGACCCGATGCCCACGGGACAAAGGGACCTTGGAACAATACTACTCTCCTCTTTCGAGGATGGACACTATAGTAACCAAAGCAAAGTAACAGTAACAGAAGGGAAAAAGCAAAGTAATGATGAGTGTTAGTTGTATAAAGGTATGTTTGGTGTTGATTTCTATCACCAAGTCATGAGTTCTTTGGTTGGTTGGTGAAGGGCGTTGTATCACGATTATGTGGTCCGGGTTCGAAACCAGTTGGGCTCGTTGAGCATTGGTGTGATACACATGGCTTGGTGGTGCTAGTGAGTTATCATGGCAAGAAAGTTGTACCAACCAACCGGCCCGTCCTATCCCCTGAGATAAGCTGAGCTAGTTGTTTGAAAAGAGTGGCTAGTAGTGGTTTTCACCACTAGCCCCCTCTTTTAATGTACTATGTCTGTTGGTATTGTTTGATTATTTTCTATACGTCTTTTATGTAGAAGGATAGATCCGGCATACTGTATGGCAATGGTATTTATTGCTTTGAATGTGTGTTTTATGGAGGTTTCACAGATGTTGAATTTAGTTTCAAGTAGTTTCATTGAGGGGACGTGTGTGGTTCCTCAAGCACCAACTGTAATGACTATGATGGGATCCACTTTCCAGCCTTGTTGTATGATATTGTTAATTAGCGGTTGGTATTTTAGAAATTTTCTGCCGATTGTTTCTGGTGAAAATCTGTCGTTTGTGTATGTGAATTCTATAAATTGTACGTTAAGGTTATCATCAGGGTTTAGAGGCAGCGGGCTTTGGTATGGTAGACCTTTAATGCATAGGATATCTGGTTTGAATCTGGCATTACATTGACATCTTTGTTGGTTACAAGTACATGGTAGTAACCATGGGGGAACTGTATTTTCTTGTGGGTTATTGTTGAATGTGCCCGCATTCATGAGAGTGTAGCATCTTGATTTATTTGAGGATATTATTAATTTCTTAGTTCCCATATTGCTTTATTGTGTCTTTTGGTTCTTAGTGCGTGTATGTGGTGTTGTTTGCATATTAAAAGTACATGTAGCCATGTATCTGCATCTTGTGAATTACATATGGGACATGTTTTTGAGGGGAATCTTTGTATGCCAAAAATTAGTTGTTTTCTGGCATTACCCATGTATTGACCGGTTCTAAATTTTAGTATGCTTGTTTTTTGTGCGTCTGTTATTTCTGGGTTTTTCCAAAAGTCATTGGACATTTCGTTATCTATGATGGGGTTTGTTGTCCATTTGTTGATGTTGGGGAAGTGTTCTGTTAGTAGTTCGAGGTTATGTTCACGGTCGTGTTTCTTGATGTATTCTTCCAAGCATCTAACTGGACCTTTGTCTAGTCGTTTGATACAACCGGGCCATGTATCTTTTTGGAAGTAGTAAGGTGTGGTATGTGCAAATTCGTGTGGGTTTGCTGCTGGTTGATAGCCTCTTTTCATGGTTCTTTCTTTTGCGAGTTGATCTGCGTGTTCATTTCCGTTGATTTTGGTGTGTGCTTTAACTTTGTAGATTGTGGTGGGTTGTGTACGCTTTTGTAGCATTTCAACCATTTCTTTTAATATGGTTTTATCTGCGTGGTTATTCTGTTGGGTAGGGTGTTTTAGTTGTGTGTTTAGAACATCTATACAATTGAGGCAATCAGTAAAAATATGTGCAGGTTCGTTCATATATCGAGTGGTGATTAGTGAAAGTGTTTCGTGTATGGCCATTAGTTCTGCTCTGAAGCATGTTTGTAGTCCAGGCAGTATTTTGATATTGGTTTTGCTCTGGAAATACACTCTTTTGAGGGCCATTCGTAACCCGTGTGCCAAGTGCCAGAACACTAGAAGAAAAGGTGGCGCTTCCCAGAGACATGCCTAGGCAAAATCACTGTGCATGAGTGGAACTGGGCACTACTTGCCTACTCAGGGCCGCTTCACACTATGGCCGAAGGTCGAGAGGCCGTTGATTTCCACCAATCAAATTGCAAGAAACCATGGTTTCGGCCTCTTGACCCTTCATACTAAAGGCCAAAGTCCAAAGGCCGTGGACCTTCAAAATGCTTACATGGCAACACTTTTTGACCAAGGTGACGGCCTCTCGAGAGGAAGTTTGGGTCCTACATTTTGCAAGACCTGTCACTATGGTCGAGAGGCCGTCCATTTCTTTTCATAAAAAGTGAAACTATATTTTATTGGCTATTTTCAATAGATTTCTTTGGACTCTCAACAAAGTTTGGACTCTCAATCCCACGGCCTCTTGACTTGGACGGCCATCCGCGTTACTCAGGCGCGAAGAGTGAGGCTTGTTCAATCGCCCGCATAAGGATCCTCGGCCGTCGAATGAGAACCACAGATCCAAGTGCGCAGGAGATCCGACGTGGAGGAGGAGTCTGCAGCAGAAGCCCAACACGGTAAGTCAACATTGAGAGGGCAGGTGGGACAAGTCAATTTCTTTTAAAAAAAATCATACATGTTGCCCCCACACTTAGGCAGTTAGGCTCCCAGTTGGATTTGAATCATGTAGGGACTCCAACCACGAGTCTTGAACCATCCAAGGCCCAAGTTTTAAAATGACAAATGCAATCTATCTTATTATGAAAAATACATTTGAGATGGGCCCGAATTTCATATCATTGGAATAAGTGAAGAACATTGTATGTGTTGGTCAAAGAAAAAATAAATTTAAACAAAAATATTTCCATATAAAAACCTACTTGAATTCATAAGAATCACAAGAAACGTATGCTCAAAAATGTAAGCGACTGCAACCCTGAAAAAGCTTAAGTCGACTGCAACTTCCAAAGAGCCTAAACTGACTACAATTTTTGAAAAAAATCATCTGTTTATTTTCAAAATTAATACATGTAAGATATAGAATTTTAATTTATATAATATTTTAACCTATAAAGGACCAAGAATTCATGGTTTTGAAGACCACTATTTGTTTATTTTTGTTGTCGTTTGTTACAATTTTCTTTGTTGGTTGTTACAACTTTCCTTCCAATGATAACTCACTAGCACCTCCAAGTCAAGTATATCACATTAGTGCTCAAACAGATCAAACATGGATCAAAGTGAACCACATAAATGTGAAACATAGCCTTAGCAAAAACAATGACAAAAATAAATAAGTAGTAGTCTTCAAATTTGTCACAATAATAAGATCCAACCTTAAATCCTCACCTCAAGCTCCAATAAATTTGTCATTATACTAATCTCATGAACTATGATGTTTGTTACCATAATAACCATGTGAAGATAAGTACTTGTTTGTGATGGGCTTATATGGTATGAAGTTCAGAGACAGTATAGAAATTAGAGTGTGTGAAGCTTGTGAAAGTGGACAATGCATTATAGACAATGTATGCAAAAACACATTAAGTAAAAGTGTGCTTAATGTGCTTAATGCCCAATATAGGCATTAAGCACATTACGCACACTTTTAATTAATGTTCCACTTTTTAAATTATATTTTGATGATATATATATATATATATATATATTCGTATATGTATAGGTGTATGTATATATAATTTATTTATCACAAGTAGGGTCTTTTGATGATATATTAACCCTATGGGACCAAAAAGCTCAAATCGACCTTGTAATTCTTATAGGATTTAATAATTCTATTAAATTCATAATTCTTATGAATTCAAGTAGGTTTTTATATGGAAATATTTTTGTTAAATTTTTTTTTTCTTTGACCAACACATACAATGTTCTTCACTTATTCCAATGATATGAAATTTGGGTCCATCTCAAATGTATTTTTCATAATAAGATAGATTGCATTTGTCATTTTAAAACTTGGGCCTTGGATGGTTCAAGACTCGTGGTTGGAGTCCCTACATGATTCAAATCCAACTGGGAGCCTAACTGCCTAAGTGTGGGGGCAACATGTATGATTTTTTTAAAAAGAAATTGACTTGCCCCACCTGCCCTCTCAATGTTGACTTACCGTGTTGGGCTTCTGCTGCAGACCCCTCCTCCACGTCGGATCTCCTGCGCACTTGGATCTGTGGTTCTCATCCGACGGCCGAGGATCCTTATGCGGGCGACTGAACAAGCCTCCCTCTCCGCGCCTGAGTAACGCGGGACGGCCATAGTGTGAAGCGGCCCTCAGTTCAGTTTCTACTGGGAAAAAACCCTCAACTTGTATGAATAGTAAAAAGCCGTCACTTTTGGTCACCTGTTGAGTCCTGAGTAGCGTACGCGTATGAAACTACGTACGAATACCACCATCGGGGAATACGAATACGAATACGAGAACGGGCAGCCCGGCAAGAGGGGAGGGCGGGCAGGCAGCCCGTTCCCATCCGAGACGACGACAGCGCGAGGGAGCGGACGGGGCTGCGAGTTTGGCTCGCAAGATTCCGTGACCACGCGACTGATTACTCGCTTTCCCTCTCGAAATGAACAGTCGTCGCCCTCTCCGCCCTTCCTCTCCCCAGCCCCTCGAATCTCTTCCCATTCCGTGCCTGCACAAACAATCCACACGCCCCTGCCAATTTCTCACACCTTCCTCTCCGCAATCGCCACGCTCAGGCTCCGTCATGGATTAGCTACTTAGCCCGCTCGCTCGCTCGCTCGCTTGCGGTCGGTCACGCTTGCGCTACAACTCCGGCTAGTTTGCCACTTACGCCCCCTGCCTTTGGCCGGGCCCTCCGGACTGCGTGTGCGCTTGGAGCCTTCCTGTCCGGACGTACTCCGGGTTGCAGCAGCCGAGCAGTGAGATCAACTGGTGTGCGTCGTCGGTCGGTGTTGGTGAACGAACGGACAGGTGGCGTAGAGGATTTTGCGGTGTGGCTATGGTGACAGGGGATGATGCATGGCTGGGTCGGGGTTTGCGATTTTGGTGAGCCGGAGGGTTTGCAGTTAGGATTTCGAACAAGCCGGGAGTCAGAGTCGTCGATGCGCATCTTCCCACACAGGTGATAGTTGTTGAATCAATGTAGGAAGAGGTCCGATTCTCTAGATTCATTCCGACTTCACTGGTGAAGCGATTTCGGTGAGCCGGAGGGTTTGAAGAACTTTGGATTTCTCAAACAGGGTCGTCGATATATGCGCATCTTTCTAGACAGGTGACAGTAATGTAGGAAGAGGTCCAACTCTCGCGCAGATTCTCTAAGATTCATTCATCCTCTCGAGAATCTCTGAGATTTGACCCAGGCGGATGTAGCGCCGCTCCTCATGTTGTAGAACTACTACGAGGCCACTAGTGTCCCTTCCGTTCTTCCTGTGTACCGTTCCTCCCGCCCATGCCAAATCTTCAATGCCGACTCAGATGCCACCGATGCTCCCGTCGTTAGCTGCGCAGCACCAAGGCGGTGATAGCAGCAGCAGCAGTCCCCGGCTTCAGGTTCAGCAGCCAACTTTCGCACCCCCGCAAGCCTTTGATCCAAATTCGCGCGCCTATTACGCTTCCTCATCTTCCTCATGGCAAGAAGCGTACCCTCCTTCCACCACAGGCAACTACATCCCAAAACAGTTGACAGGCTCTGCATGGGATTCCAGCGGCTCGTTTCAGATGCCGTCGACATACCAGAATAATATGATGTCAGGTGCGTCCTCTTTTCCACCGCAATGGAGCCACACTAATAATAGCAGCCACCCGTGGGTTCAGAGCTCCTCAGGGAATACCAACAACAACAGCAGCAACATCCGTTGGCCGTCCGGGGGCATGATAGGCGTCTCTAGTCCGAATAGCGGTGGGAGCAGGCAAGCCAGTCATGCACAGCTGAGTGCTCTGGTGCCCACCAGTAGCAGTGGCTTGAACGGTTTCCATTCTCCAGGCGGCCGTCACGTACCCCCGGAACCACCTGGATTTTCTGTTAATGGCGGAATGAACTCGTCTGCTCTGCAAATGCCGACGTTCCAGAGTTCTAGTGCAGTTCCTTACCCTTCGGCTGCTATGGTTATCACCCCCAAGACTGATGGTCAAGGCACTCTCCTGTGTGATCCTCTTCAGGTCAGCTCCTCTTCTCCTTCAATACTAACGGATTATCAGTGAGAGTTTTCAATTTCAAATCCAAAGTATTCTGCACTCAGAACTCTTTTATACCACACCTTTGATATTACCCAACGTACATGGCATGTGGAAAGTGTCCAATGTGATATTGGAGAGTGTGATAGTAATGCGTTCCGAGTGCACTAGCTCCCTTGTAAATTGCATTACCTAAATCGCCTTCCGTTTTGAAGCACAAGTTTTGAGCTTTGACATCCCACAGCATATGACATTTATGACACATGCTATTTTTGATTCCCTCTAGTAGGTTGTACGAATAATGGCTGGTTCCAAATTTGGCAGCTTTAAGTAAAGGCTATTATGTGAGAGTACTTCTGATTTTTAGGGTAGAAAAATCTAGCACCTGCCCTCTCTGTCAGGTTCCGGGACGACAGTGGAGAATGTGACAGAAGCCGAGAGATATTCTGACATTTTCATTAGATTTTTGATCATAATTAGGATTCCGTTTCTGAAGAAAGAAATAGTGCCGTATGTGTGATGATCATTAGTCGTGCGTTAGTGATTGAAAATTATAGTGTTCTGTAGATAAAGAGAACTACACCGTATGTAACATTTTGTTTCAATATTGTCATATTGAATCTCTTTACATCTCGCTTATCCATTTAAGTGTACGCTAATGTACCAAAATTGTTCCCTAAAATTCATTTCAGGGGGAAAATTTGTTCACCCAAAAGTGCCCTTTAAATTGGACAAATTGCATTCATTTTAGGGGGGCAATTTGAGTATTCAATATGTGCGAAATACATTCATTTAGGAGCAATTTAAGGTGCACATATCTGTCTAGGGTATTGTATTGTGAGTTAGCATTCCACTTAGTGTACGTGGGTTGAGTTTAGTGTTGGTGACACGGAACGTTGTAAACAGCGTAATTGCTTTGCATCAACACAGGGTACAGTGGGAACTATTCTAGAGACGTGCTCAAGACGATTGTACTCTGCACAATGATATTTTTTGTGATGATATGACTTGGCTCGTTTGAAAAATGTGAGATGTACGTAAGCTTTTCCTCAAAAGATCATGACCGGAGATTCTGGAAAACATGTACAAAAGTTGTACGTATCGTTCAGTACCATGAAAGCATGTAGCAGGTAGCAGCCGCTTCTATGCATTCATGAGCCTGAGTATTAGTTTCCGGTTACGTCAACTCCTTATAATTCTAGATGTTGATCAGTCCAGAGGCACTTGAATTAACCTTGATTGTGTATTCAGAAATTCATGAATTAGGAGTTGACGGTGAAGAGAATAGCAATTTAGTAAATTCCAAGTGCTACAGTGTAAACTTATTTCTGTGTTTAAGTAGGGCCATATATTCCCAATGGTGAAGCCATATACACTAGAAAGTATATAAGTAGAATTTAAGATCAGTAGTTGAGATGGTTTAACTGGGTTCCTTATATCTATGAGTGTGAGACATTTCATTTCTGAATATTTACGGGAAGAAATGGGTGTAGAACTCACTGATTCAATTCAATGGTGGCAGCAGGTGTTACTGGATGGCTCTTCAGAGCCGAGTCTGAATATCCGTGACGGTGAGGGCTCCTCTCAAACAGCCGAGGCTTCAGTGACCCTGCCTGAATGGGAACCCAATTGGATGGAGAATTTTTCGGACACGTACAATGAGAGCGGACCTTTGGACAATACTAGTACTGGACAAACTGTGAGTTAACAACCTCTGCGATAAATTTGTGAACATTCGACAGTCTGTAGTCTACTAACTTTTTTGTTTTGGAATTGTACGGTCCCACATTGGTACAGAAACCTCAGACCTACACCAGTCGTAGTTTCTGGAGCTCTTGAATTATGTCACAAGTTTGGGGCTCTAAAACATGCCATTTTGCTGTATTCCGATTTCTGAAAGTTTCTCAATTGCAGGTATTCCAACAACCAAAGAGCTTCCCCGTACCTCCAACACCTATTTCGACACGAGAACCGTCTACTCAGCAACAACAATCAGGTATGTGTTTGCATTCTAAAGGAGGAGAATTTGCAGAATTTGGTCCCTGAGTTCCATTCAATTCCCAAGTAGTTGACCATCCATATGTCAAAAACGCAATGCACTAAAGAGACATGTAAAATCTAACAGATTGTGTAATAGTGAATACAGGAAACTAATCGCCTTACCATCCTAGGCATAGGCAGAGTGCCTGGTTACTTATGCCATGTCACTTGTCTATTTGACACACAGATTTTCCAAAGCAAAAACCAAACAAGTTGCAACAGACATAGTTCCGTATTTATTATATTGAGACTTTTCGCAGATTGAGACATAATGCTAGTTATTCAAAAATTCATTTTAAAAATAATAACTGAAACCCAAAAAAAATAAAAATGCTCAAATAGTGATTCTATACTAAAATTTTAAAAGTTGGTGTTGTTAAATATTTATAAAAAAATACTAGTAAAGAGATAAAACGGTTTATTTTGAGTCGAAGATAATTTAAATGAGACTGTGGAAAGTCTCAATATAACGAATATTGCCTTCGAGATGCTGAATTTTTGTAATTGTTTTTTTAACTGTAGGTGCGACTTCAGAAGGGAGCCCAGGGGCTTCCGGAACACATGCAGCGGCTGCAGCAGCCTCTGCTGCGGAAGCAGCTTCTGTCAAAACACGTCTACGGTGGACTCCGGAACTTCATGAGAAGTTTGTGGACGCTGTTGCACAACTGGGTGGCTCGGAACGTAAGCACTTGCCCTACCTTACGTTTGTTTCTCACTGTTCCAGTTGCCTCCCCCTACATCTATCATTTGCCATTCTTCCAATGGTTCATTCAAATGGCCATCATTATTTGTTAAAATGGCGTGTTTCATGCGCCAACATAACATTCTTCAGCTGCTTTGACTTGATCCTTTTTCTACAGCGTTGTTGTCGAGGTATCATTCTTCAGCAGTGAGGAATGATATCTATACAACATCATCCAATTCAAGAAAAGGGACTATGCTAAGGCATTTCAATAATGTCATGGAAATTGTGACATTAAAGCTTTCAAAACTAGGATTGGTATCTAGATTTATGGTCATAATTTCTTTGTCTCTGCCCCACTAAGGGAGAGACTACGGAAACGCATTGTTTCAAGGCGTTACATGGCTGAACAATATAAACAAGCCATAAAAATAAATTTAGGATAAACACTAAGGCAAAGACTACGCTACTAGCCGCTTGTTAAAATGGTGTTTTGGGGTGGCATCATAACATTCTTGAGCTGGCTTGACTTGGTCCCTTTTCTCTAGTGTTATCGTAGAGGCATCATTCTCCAATTCAAGAATTTTCCTTTAGAGAAGGGACTAAAACTATAAAAAAGGAACCATGCTAAGGATGAATGTTATGAAGCAATTGATATTCAAGCCTGGCGCGAAAATTAATAAACTAGGACTGATATGTTGATCTGAGGCTGCAGGCGGGCATGTGGAGAAGTGCCTTTAATTTCTTGAAACTGTGACATTTAAATATATTAACAAATATTGGAACCGTTTTGGATTTATGCAGGTGCAACACCAAAAGCAGTACTGCGTGTCATGGGCGTTCAAGGGATCACTATCTACCACGTCAAGAGCCATTTACAAGTTAGTACCGTAGCCCACAGCAGGTTCGGCACATGCCTGCTGAATAATAAAAAACTTTGGAAGATTCCATGGTCAAAACATTCTTCACTAGTAGAAAAGGTGGCATTGCCAAGAGAGATGCCCTGGCAAGTAGTGCCCAATTCCACACATGCATAGTGATTTTTCCTGGGCATCTCCCTGAGTAACGTCACTTTTTCTACCAGTGCTTCATGATTCTCCTTAACTTCTAAAGGACCAAGGATTCATGGATTTAAAATGACAAAATCAATGAAAAATATAACTCAGATTCCAGAACCTAATTTTATCACTGTAAGTAGTGAAGAACATTGCATACATGTGTTCATCAATATATGAATAAATTTAAACAAAAGGAAGTCCACATAGATCCACTCAAAACTGCTAAGAAAAACATGACTGGAGGCCTGATTTCTCTGGTCCTTTAGGGAATAATTTTTTTTTTGACTTTTTTTTTTTTTTTTTCAAAATCTCTGTACTTCAGAATTTTTTGGGCCAAACTTGCTATTGACTATGGTATTCTTCAAAAGACAAATATATGAGGCTTTATCCCTACCCACATGTCCCAACCCGACTTACTATGATACGAAAAAAAAGAAAGCACAAGCCATAGTGGATGATTTAAATGAAAATATGAGAAACTCACATGGAATCAAGCTCTTATGTCTGAAGCTCAATTCAAATGATTCAATGGTGCAGCAAATAAAAGTTCAACTTATTTAGTTTTGGTTGAATCTGCTATTGGCCTGTAGAAGAGTTGCCTTACAGGGCTTTATATTAGAAGCTGTCAATGGTGCAGCAATTGAAGGAGTGTCAGCTTCTCATGCTTTTATTTTTATTTTTTTCCTGTTGTTTTGTGCAGAAATACAGGCTTATTCCCGAGGCTTCTTCTGAAGGTACATCCAGATTTCTATTCCTGGCTTGTTTTGTTATGAAAGTCTAGATGATGCAATTGTTATGGTGTTAGCACACCATAACCCTCTCCTGTCACTTTCATTGCCACATGGTTATTGGCGATTGGAAAGACTAAAAATGGTAGAGTCATAACCCTCTCCTCCATTCACTCGTTAAGAAAGTCGTAGATCTTTACGATCTAGATAACGGTTTTGGGTGATGGCCTGATATGGGTACCTCTCCAAAAATAGTGTAATTTTTGAGAAATATATTTTTTGGTATGAAAAAACATTGAAAAATTACAAAAATTAGAGGGTGTAATAGGCACCATGGCTGCAACCATATACATTGTGTTTAAAATGGAACTTCTAACGCACATAAAATGAGTTAGATATAAGTCACTATGTGAGATGCGTAAAAGTGGTACCCATATTAGACAAATTGATCAAACTAGCTTGCTCGACCGGTTATCTAGTCCATAACTCTTTCATCGTCACATGGTGCATTTTAGTAGGCCTATCTAGAATTACAACCCCCATTTTCTCCGCACTTTAGAGAATCATAGATCTCCAAGATCTGACGGTCTCGATTCACTCTACAAAACAGGATTCTTCCAATAATTCTCTCCTTGGATGCAACTACTTATCCCTGACTCAATTGTTTTTTTCATGTGCAGATGTTAGAAATGATAGAAGGCGGAACGATAGTTCCATGGGTGGCATGGATTTAAATTCGTAAGTCATCCAGCATTCTGAGGGGTGATGTCAAGCAAGCTATTGGTTCCACTTTTGGACTCGGTGACATGAGTGAGCTGTGTTTTTTAATGAGCTAGGATTACACAAAAACTGGAGAGATGATTGGAGATGGATATATAGTCAATAATTCTGAGAGAGGAATTGTCAATGGATGGGTGGTTCCTTTTGCAAACTATCATGAGCTGAGCACTGTATCTGAATTTGAGCATTTTGCAGGAGCCTGCAAATGACACAAGCTCTGCAGATGCAGATGGAGGTGCAGAAGCGGCTCCATGAGCAACTAGAGGTAACTCACACAATCTCGTCTCCGCATGTTTTGTTTCCCCCCTTTTTCTTCCTGTGTTTTTTTAACAGCAGGGATTTTAGTGGTCATGAAATTGTGCTCCCTTTTTCCTCATCTCAATAACATAACATTCATCAGCCTTCATGCCCTCTGCCTTTCCTTCATGCACTCTGCACATCACCTTGGGACTCCACCTGTCTACTTAACTACTGATGAAGTCCTATTTGGGGTGGAATATGCTGCACCATCTACTGTAGAGTCGAGGTAGAGCCACTGCATGCTACTGAATGTTATAAAATGGGGATGTGGCCTCTCCTCAGAACCCCCAGATCGCATTTTCAAAAACTCAATCATTGACCATATGAATGCATGAGATGTGTGCTACAGTTAATGCCACAGTGTGATAAGTTTGCAAGATTTATACTCCCTCCGTTTCATAATAAGAGGACTGACTTCCACTTTTTTGGCACATTTCAACTTGACGTTTCTTTTGTCAAAAACAGTGTCATTTCAATACTCAAAAAATGGGCTAACTTTAATAATAGTATGTATTTTTTTGTCACTCACATTATCTGCCCTGTTTGAAGCAAACAGTGCCCACATTTTGAAGTATAAAACATAGGACAAAAACTAGGGAAAAAAATATGCCAAAAATGTGCGACTTTTATTATAAAAGGGAGGGAGTATGTTGTTTTAGAAATGGGTATGTTAACCCCTAAATGTACCAACCCTTTGAAGAGAAGCAGATCCTAGCCTCAAAAGTAGATATTAGCATGGCTCAAATGTACATGAGGTGCACATGAGAGGACCATTGCCAGTCTAAAAATCTACCCAACAAATTTGACATACTTATTGGAGGCCTCTCCAGTATTATCAACAACTCCCCATCACAGGAGATTTATTGTAATTTTTAAAGAGTTTAATAGGTTTACAAAGATGACTTGGATGAAAGTCATCCAAGGTTGTATGAGAAAGTTGCAAGGCTTTGAATTTGTTCGTGATCTAGTTTCTGGACGCAGGGACGTTTAGGGGTTAAAGAAGGGGTGATTGTGTTGCGGTGCAGATTCAAAGAGAGCTGCAACTGAGAATAGAGGCGCAAGGGCAGAGCCTGAAGATGATGCTGGAAGCACAGGCCAAGGCAGGAGCGTTTGTGCTCCTGCCAGGGAACGAGCTTTCGAGCGAAACATCCCACTGCCGGGATGTGCAACCCGAGAGTTCCCCTCAGCCAAACGAAAGCGGGCCGCCACCGCACGAGCCGTCCCCGAAACGAGTGCGGGTGGAGGTGCCCAACCTGGTGATCGTGCCTCAGGAGCCCTTCCGAGAGGCCTACAACAAGCAAGACAGTCCCAAGACCGGGCTGCTGCTCCACGGCTGCTCAGGCCCCACCCGGGACTCCTCGGCCTCGTGTCCCTCGCCGCTCCCCTTGAGTCGGCTGAGCCGCAGCTCCTCCTCCATGGACGCGGCCTCCGTGACCATGTCCATCCCCGAGGGCACCGGTGTCACGGGGCCGCAACGCCACAGCGCTTCCCAGGGTTGCATGCCACAGCAGCCCGGTAACATGACATCCAAGTCTTTGCAAGCATCAGTGTGACAACACGACGGCTCTGAAAGACAGGATGATGTTTATGCATTATGGAAAAATGGGCATTATGTTTCATTAGAAACTGTGTCCTGGAGTCAACGATGAGGGCTAATTGCCGATGGTGGGTGATTCATGATCGTGTCATAAAGTCATGTACTCGGATAGGAAGGAAAAAGAGCAGAACATTCAGTAGCTTGTAGTGGCTCTGCCTTGCCCCACAGTAGATGGTGCAGCATATTCCACACCCAACAAGACCAAATCACTAGCTAAGTGGACAGGTGGAGTCCCAAGATGATGCATGCAGGAAAGGCTACTGAATGTTATGAGGGCATGATGCCAGGATGATATGACATGACATGACGACATATACCATGGGCCTTAGAGACTGCTACATTCTTAAAGGAAGTCGTGCAACTGCCTGGATCAAAGAGACGGTGAGGTCTCCAGGTGCGGTGCGTTTATACATTTGTTTTTTATCATGGTATATATGCAATTTTTTATGATCCAGTTGATGCAGTTTTGGTGAACGTTGCTTCATTTATTTTGGACGTTCCGTAACTATGCACCCTTCTACCGAATTACCCATGTACCTTTTTGTGCAGCTTGATACCAATTTGATTCCATTTTAAAAATCTCACCAGTACAATGGTAATTGTACTGGAGAGAAATGTGGATGAAAATTTGCTGCAGGAGCTAGCTGAAGAGTTAAATAAAGAATTTACATGGTTGCTTTCTTTGTCTCTTTTCTCCTGCGAATCTTTTGTTTATTTATTTTTTTGATTTTTTTTATGTCAACTTCTTTGAAGTTTGTCTCTTTTGTCTCTAATCTTCCTCATTTCGGTAAATAAAAGACTACAAAGTATTACATAATCTCTAGAAGAATGATTCTCGCATTGGGAAGAATGTAACAATTTTGCTATTTTTCTCCAGTTTTGTTGAAATGTGTCTCCCATTTGTGTCTTCAGTACTGTTGTCAGTGTCATGTAACTTGAAGATCATGAAGAGTTTCTTACCAAATTTGGAAAATTTTGTTCTTAGGAGAAATATTCTGTCCAACACTTCTTTTGGAATTTGTGTTTCTGAGATGAGAAAGGGGTGTAGAAGTTGGTGGTTTTAGGTGTCATGGTGGTTTAACCCTTAAACAACAATGCAAGCCCCATGGGCTTGGTTATATTTCGGGAGAATCTTGCTCATATCTTTTACTCCATTGTATCAAATGGGATTTTTACAATGCCAAACGGAGTACCTTAGAGAGATCTATACTTCTTTAGAATAGAGCCAAAATAAATTAAAAACAAAATCATACTTAAAATGGAATTTAAAAGAGATTTTGTGTGTGATATCAGGAAAGCATATGTAGCTTAAGGGTTAACCCTTTAAGATCTCGATTCAACATTGTTTTCAAAGATTCGTTATAAAATAGTTGATGAAAGACAAAAATGGAGTTGACGTACAAAGCAAAGTCGTAAATGTCAATGTGAAGATGATATCTGTACGGTTGGATTCATCATATTTATTATTAAAATAAATTTTAATAAATTTTGCAAGGTTTTCTCTTGAAATTTAATTAAAAATCCAAAATTAACACAAAAATTCTAAAATTAGTGTAATGAAATTGGAATAACATGCACTACAAGATGGTATTGTTTCCATTATTTGATTGTACTTATTATGGAAAATCATGTTTAAGGTCCCACTTTTTGAATTAAGAATGAAACTTGACATAAACCACTTTTGTAATTTTTCAAAAATTCTCATCATCTTATTTCGAAGATCCATACCGTACAAACGGTAGTCAACTAGCACAAGAATCAAGACATTTTTAGATGGATGAAAAAAAACATCATATGTGGCGAAAGGACGCGTCAGAAATCATCCAGCGTCCAGAATCTGGACGCTGGCGCGTCAAAGGGTTAAGGTACGTCTACCTTATATGGCAGAAGGCAGAAGACACTGTTTGTGTTGCTTTGGACATGTGTAGGATTGATTTTTGGGAGATCATGTAGTGGTGTGGAGAGTTCAACTTTGGCTGATGTAAGAGCCACCGCTGTTATCAAATTTTTATGATTATGTATGAAATTTTTATGCTATTTCAAAGTGTACTATCACTGTAAAGTGAACATTAGAAGACAATTTCATTCCCACTCAAAGATTAGTGGTAATATACTGTAAAACATTGAACAAATTAATTGAGTGAGGATTTTCCTGTGGTGAAGCTGGCGAAGGAGTAAAGTGAGTGATTTACCCTAATTAGTGAGTGTAATTTTCCTGTTTGTACAACAAACAAAATGCTTGAGCGACAGACAAACCGGAGTTAACCAAACGACTTGTGATAATCCAAGGCCTCATGAGAAGGAGGTCTCAAACCTCATTTTGATAATCTACATTCACTACTAGCAACTAGCAAAGGTGTCTCTACTCACTCAGAATAGTGTTAGACATGAGGAATTGCACTCACCAAGTCTTGAGTGCGTGGGCAATGAGTTCAAAGTGGTGTTGTTTGACTCACCTACCGAGTGAAAAGCGACGCCTTCTCCTTGTAGTGATTCTAATTGTAACCACGACTTATAATAAATCCAAGGCCTCATAAGGAGGTCTCAAACCTCCATAACATTCAATAACCTTTAAGAAGGCTGCCTTTTACTTTCATCCACCTTTATATATGGAGTGACCAATGATTTGTAATTGAATGGGCTATTGAATCAAATAATCAATTATAAGACATTGTTGACCATGATTAGTTGCTCTTGCTCAATGTCACTTGCCCCCATAGCTATTGATGTGATGAGGAATATCCCACATCATTTTGTTGGGGGAAGGCTGGAGTCACAGAAGCTACTTAATGTTGTGTCATTTTGATAATCTCCACTCTAATTGGTTGCTTTTTGTGAGATGACTATCGTATCATTAAACAATGAATTATTTCGTAAAGAGGTTTGGCAACCATTATTGCTCTGGATTCAAACTTTTTGACCCTCGCAAACATCTGGTTTGCTGTCGAGAACTTCACTTGAATACTCACTGGCACTAAACTGATTTCCGTACACTAAAGCTAAAAACAAACACAGTGAACAAGGTGAACACTCACCAAAATGAAATGTAAAATTGCTTTAAAAAAAGTCAACTCATAAAATTAAGCAACCAAAAAATCACTGCACTTAGAGTATTACATTTCAACTAGTCACTACAAATTTCATGTACAAATTGTCAATATCTTATTTGTAATTATATTTAAAAAAAAATTGAATTCTAAGTTTCAAATTTTATACAAGAATATTGGAAACAACTATCATAGATTTAACCATATGGATAGAATCAAAAATTTGTGATATAGAACATTTATTCATTTATCAAGTTCAAAAATATCCCTCTTAGTTGTATTTTATAAGACACCTTTGAAATTCTCCAATTTGAAGAGGGTTGAGCACGTTTAGGGTTAAGTTTTATGTAAATAGAAATTGCAAGACTACTTGGAATTGAAATGTGCTGCTTTGAAATCAAAGAACTCTAAATGTCATTAACCTCTAAGCGTCCCTAGTTTCTGTGGGCTTAAGAACATCATTGCTTTTGATGTGTTATTAATAGGTCTAAATGTAAGTGAGGTACAGAAATCTCAACTGTATAATCTTGTAGTATACATGTTGATGATGTGAATCAAATTTGGAGTCATTTGACCACGTAGATTGCAAAATCATAATGTTTTAGTGTTGTAAAAAGGATGCTGAAATTTTCCTAGCATCACACTAGTAAGAGCTAAAATTCAATCTCTAAACCTACTCAAATGAAAAAAAACTTAACTATAAAGTAGTTAAAAATCATCATATAAACACATTGGTACCAAAAAAAACTCATGAGAAAATTTGATGTGCCTTAAAATGGCCTTGTAATGTCAAAAACTAGCCCACAAAGTGACCCATTTGACCCAAAAAGCAAAAAGTGTCCAAAATAGACCCTTGTACTAAAATGACTCTCAAATATTCAAAAGATAGATAGATAGAAACTCCAGTCCTCTTGCGAGGCCGGCGCAAATAAAGTGTCTGTTCTTCTTGACAATGAGCCGATGCCCACCGGACAAAGGAACTCAAATATTCAAAACAACTTGGATTGACATGAAAAATTTCCCATGATAACTAGACTTCAAGGGGAATCTAAAACAACAATTTTTATAAAAAAAAACAATGGATGAAGGAGAAAAAGCCCCCAAAGTTGTAGCCATCAAAATGCACAAAAACTATCAAAAACGAAGACCCAAGAATTAAAATGATTTTCAAAAATTCATTACATCTTTGATTGATCTGAAATTTTTCCTACACAAACTAGACATTATGAGGGGTTTTTAGAAAATTCCATTGAAGTTGAACACTACATGCAAAAGATACAGCTCTTCAAAGTTTTTTTTCTCCAAAAACTGTCCAAAATATAGACATCATGACGTTTAGGGGTTAATATTTCAGTAGTGCCCAGGGTGGTGCAGGAAAAACCACAAATGTCAAGTTTGTGGCATTGGAAAAACCCCAAATGTCACGTTTGTGGCACTGGAAAAACCCCAAATGTCAAGTTTGTGGCATGTTGTGGCAAATAATTCAATTCTTTTAGTGTCACATAAATTATTTTGTGAATTACAGTGAATGCCTATCATGTGACACATGACAAAATAATTTTGTCGCGCTAAAAATAATTTCTTTTGTACAAACCTTTTGTGTACTGTAGTCTATCCCAGGTTGGGCAAAAAAGTACCTAATAATTATTTTAACCCTTTGAGGCGCCTGTGTCCACATAGTGGACGCTGAACAGATTCAAACTGTTCGAATTCCATCCAAATTGGACATTTTTCATCCACCAAAATTTCTCATGGTTTTTGTGTAAGTTGATTATCTTTTGTATAGATTGGATCTTCAAAATAGGTTATTATGATTTTTGGAAAATCAACACAAGTGGTTTATGTCAAATTTCATTTTTAGTTCAAAAAGTGAGACCTTAAAGATGATTTTCCAAGATAAGCAGAATCAAATTATGGAAACCATACCATCTCGTAGTGCATGTGATTCCAATTTCATTGCAATTTTTTTTTGAAAAATTCCGTTAATTCATGTTTTTTAATTGATTTTCAAAAGAAAACCTTGCAAAATTAATTAAAAAATATGAAAGATACATATGATAAATCCAACAGTACAGATGTGATTTTCGCATTGACATTTACATCTTTGCTTTGTACATCAACTCCATTTCTGGTTTTCATCAAACTTTTTATAACGAATTTTTGAAAACAATGTTGAACTGGGACGTAAAGGGTTAATGTATTCAAAATTTTAGGCAGATCCATAGAATTTTTTAAAAAAAACGTAGGCATTTTTTATGAATAAAATTCTGAAGATTTTAGGCATTGCTAAAAAAACCATTGCAAATTATTCATTCAGTGCAACTCACAAGTCCCAACGATTCACGGCAAATCTTGGATTTTAGTTAACACCATAAACACCTAATCTCCTATTTTTGCACTTGTCCAAATGCAATCATTTCCATATCTAATTGCGCTAAAAATATTCTAAAAATATTGACCCAAAAAAATCGATTTCTTTCTATGTTGAAACTTGTAGTATATTGCAATAAAAGACTAATATTTCAAAATTTTCATAACAGAAATTTGAGTTTCTTTTATTTTTAAAATTGCTAGATTGACTATTTAAAAACTAATACAAATTATGAATAGATAAAGACATTATAACACCGTTGCGAAAGTTTATGGGAGAAAAAAATTCATTTATTTTTTCTATTTTTTGTTTTATTATCACTTTTTTAGTTTGCCAAAAAGTACATAAAGGTGTGTGGCTCCTTCTTCCATCCTTCAAAACAACATCCAAATGCCGCGTACCTTCAACCCCTCCGCCACGCCCAAAATAGTAATAAAAGAAAAATTTCCTTTTTATTTTGGGATTTTACTTAACATCATTATGATACCTTGGCACATTCATGGTGTAATTTATGAGATTCTAAGCACTGTAGTTCCTAAAATTGAGATCTTAGGCACAAATGTTTTGTAATTTTTGACCTTGATAGAATATGGGGTAAAATATTACATTTCTTTATTCCCTAACCTGGGGGTAGACTATGGTAGTAGGTTTGGTAGTCAATGTGCACTAGGTGAAATAACATGACTACCCAAACAACAGTCTCCAATGTGTTAAATGAAATGAAATGTGCTGTGCAATGAAATGAAATTTTATATCTCAACAATCTTGCAGAATGATATTCTCTTGGGGCTGCATTGTACTAAACACGTACAAGTATACGTGAGTGCACAGAAGGGATATTAATTCAAATATTTTCGTATTACATATACATACAATAAACATATTTAGAGCCAAAAATATTGACGTATACTTACATTAAACATATATTTAGGACGGAATAGATCTATATACAAAAGTTTTTAGATATACAACCTCTTGTATATATGGGGTTTTTTTAAAGGGAGTCATGAATGCACGTGATTTCTCAAACATAATGTAGAGTGCACCCGGGGATATTCTTCCACTTGACAATGTGGAGGCGAAGTTAGAGCTTTTAAAAAAAAATTACAGAATTGTTGAGTAAACTTTTACAGGAGTCTTGAAATGTGGTTATAGAAGGTTGATATATTGACTAGAAGTAAGGAAAATAAATGCGAATAGAAATCAAGTATGGTACCTTGTGAGAATTGGGCATTTGTGATTTTCCATGCTAGTAGGTTCTTGGGAATAACAGCGGGTACCCTTCCGCTTAACCCCTTCCGCTTAACCCCTAAAGGACCAAGAAGCTGAAACTGGGCCTCATGTTTTTTTAAGCACTTTTGAGTAGGTCCTATGTGGACTAACTTTTATTCAAATCTATATGTTATTCAATCAACACATGCAATGTTCTTCACTGATTCTAGTGATAAAATATTTGATCTCATGTAACTTATATTTGCCACAATATAATTGATTGAATTTGCCATTTTGAAACCATGAATCTTTGGTCCTTTAGGGGTAAGTTAATAACGTTATGTTACATCAGTACTAGAGAGTTTTTAGGGGATCTTCTGGGCTTTGGTACTTCAAACTTTCTCCTTAGTGCATATTTGATGTGGTTATTTTCAATCTCTAGTATTGCTAAAATTGCTCATTTCTAGCCAAAATTAATAAATAATACAAACTTATAAAGATAATGATGTATGAAGGTGATTATTCTAATAGCTGAAATGTTCACTACATGTCCCGATTTGAAGATTGAGTTTGTTTTGGAAAAAGAACATTAAAGCTATAAGTGTTGATTTTAGTAAAAGTTATAGTAAAAGTTATAGTGAAGCTATATGACTCAATGAGCACCAACTCTAATGCCTACCCATAGCGCAAAAAAAGGAAAATCAAAGCCACTTGACTATCCTAGATTTCATCATTGTAACCAACATGATGATTTGCCAAAAACCAAAAAAATCACTGCTGTAGTCAAGTAAATATTGCAACAATTTTATTAATTTATAATGAAATTAGTTAGCGGGAGTGACATACTTGTGTCCTTCATTTTGGCTTATCAGGTAACTCTATTCCAATGTTTGGAAAGTTTTTGTAGCACCTTCACAGAATCTCCTCGGTTTACAACAAGACGCTGGTTTCTTCATCAAAGTCATTGGTTTCATCTTCCAAATTCTAAGATGAACCGATTCTTTTCATCCAAATTGGATTTTTTAATTTTTTAATTTTTTTGAAACAAATGAATGCTTTGTTTTGCACAACAATAGATTATAAATATCACATTGTGAACAAGAGAGCACATTTCCAATGCTCACCTCCGCGTGGTTTCTTGGGATTTTTATTCCTACAATATCTTGACTAGATCCAAAGCTCCTAATTATTTCCAACCAAGAGTGATGCCCCCACCGTGACATGACAATTCCCGTCATGCTCGGGATTCCTATCTAGCAGGGAAGTATTAGCCCTCACAATATGAATTTTAGTAAGGGAATTTCTTTTAAATCCAAATTTTCACCCACTAGTCATAACTTACTCTAGGAAATGTACGAAATTTTTGTAGTCCATTATCTTCTGATTAGGATTGAAGAAATTAGGGTTTTGATAAGAATATTTTCTGAATGTTCTTAAATATGCTCAAATATTTTATATTGAACAGATAGAAGGCTAAACAACACTACAGCTTGATAAATGACATTTAGTGACCGTAACTGTGTTATAGCTACTTGGATTAGGAGAAATCTGTAGTCACAAAGGGGCCTTGGCCTTTGGCACGTGCTGAAAAATTTAGGCCAAACCGTGCACTTTACATGAGGGCACCAATGGTGCCACCATGGCTGCCAGCACTGCAGTTCCGTGGGTCGCGCCAATCGACGCTGCCAACAGTGCCGACACTGCCAGCACTGCGGCTTCCGACGCTGTCAGCGGGCAACGACTGCACCAATGGGTTTACATAGAAAATGGTGCTTGGGCAGCTAGTTCACCTAACCCGGGCAAGCTTACAGGGCCCCTTTGGGACCCCATTTTTCTCCTAATGTCTATGTTGCTAACAAATGTAGCAATCAATGGACTTGAATGTAGTATCGAGAACCTCTTGTGTATTATCCCCTTTAGAGTTTAGAATGTAGCCAGGGAGCACATTTGCCGAGGTGAGATTCCTGTATACTACATGTGCCCCCAGTTAGTGTATGATCCTAAGAGGTGATACAAAATAACCTAAACCACACTAGAAGCTTTTGAACTTTTAGCCCCTAGGGCTAAAACGGCTGTGGGGGGCTAAACCACAACGTTTAGCCCCGGCTAAACCCGAATCTCTTCTTATTAGCCCCGGCTAATTTGTGTTTTAGCCCCGGCTAGTGGTACAAAAAAGAGGCCAATGGTACAAGAAATTTAGCCCCCCCTCATTTTTCACAATTCACATAGTGCTAAGGACGGCTAAAGAAGGGGCTAAACTACCCCTGTTTAGCTAGCCCCGGCTAAACTAATCAAAGTTTCCAGTGCCACCCAAGTTTGGACACATTATTGAGAGTCTAAGACGAGGATATGGTATTCAGCACTGTGGTTAGAAAGAACGGGAGGGCCATACCGGGGGTAGCCCGGAGGCCAATGTAGATTTAACGCCCCTCCGACCTACTTGTTTAGAAAGTTTGGGGGGGGGGGGTAAATCTCCATTGTCCTCCAGGCTAGCCCGGTATGGCCCTCCCGTTCTTCTTGTGGTGGAGCAGCATGCATTGACTGGTAAGTTATTTGACCAGCTGCTCATGACAAGAGGGGTCATCAATTAATCCTTTAAGGTCCCGATTCAATACTATTTTCAAAGATTCGTTATAAAATGTTTGATAAAAAACTAAAATGGAGTTGATGTACAAAGCAAAGTTATAAATGTCAATGTGAAGAAAACATCTATACGGTTGGATTCATCATATGTATTATTAATATTTTTTAATTAATTTTGCAAGGTTTTCTCTTGAAATTCAATTAAAAATCCAAAATTAACATTAAAAATTTTAAAAATATTGTAATGAAATTGGAATAACATGTACTACAAGATGGTATGGTTTTCACTATTTGATTCTTCTTATTATGGAAAATCATGTTTAAGGTCTCACTTTTTGAACTAAGAATGAAACTTGACATAAACCACTTTTGCTATTTTTCAAAAACTCTCAATATCTTATCTTGAAGATCCGTACCATACAAATGGTAACCGACTAGCACAAGAATTTTTTAAAAATTGAATGGATGAAAAACATCCCATGCGTGGTGAAGGGACGCGTCTAGAATCATCCATCGTCCAGATTCTGGACGCAGGCGCGTCTAAGGGTTAAAGCCCCTGCATGTGCAACTGGTCATTTAGGATTGCCAATTGACTATAATATATAAAAGACTGCAACTTTACGAGCTTGGGGTATTCATTTAAGTTATGCAGATCGATCACATGCATCTGCAGATATTAATTTCAACAACCTAGAACCCTGAATTTCTATTAAAATATACTGTAGGGTTTAGGGATAAGGGTATCATGATCAAAGTTGACGAAACTTTCAATCTGCACCGTTGAATTAAACCTCCAGATGCATGCATGCATGCATGCATAGAATCTCACTGATTTCCACAGGAAGATTGTGTCAAAAGGGAAGGAATCATATCCATGAGCTCCACGCATGCATGAGTCAGCTAAAGGTGATCGATGGCATCGATCTGCTTGATCGAGGCAGCCTTTCGTAATGCATTGCATGGTCCGGCCTGTGAAGGTTACGTATTATCCGATCTCAATGTACAGAATAATAAAAAACAAAGCACACCACAGAAAGATTCTAATCTGTTTAAAACGTCGAAAGAAAAGGAGGGCACTGGAAGGTCGATGAACATAATACAACAACAAAACCCTGACGAGAGTATCACTGTTTCTACGCGAAACAGATCCAGGATCACTCCAACTTCGTGAAGAAGAACCACCGTATTTTTGAAAAAACGCTTATATAACCTAGGGCACAGGAGAAGATGAAACGCACCATATATAATTGTCTAGAAAGCCGAGCCCGAGGGGAAAAAGCTGTCAGTGGCTACTGCAGAAGATCGCGAATTCGAACTCCGGCGTCGCGTTTTGGTCTTGCGAGCGAGCGCCAAACCCTAAAACGATCCTCAGCTGTCCGATCCTCCATCGATGGTGGGCGTAGGCCGAGGGTTGTGAAGGAATTCTCTCCGTTCTAATCTGTCGATGTTCTCGTGTTCCCCACGAGTTCCCACAAGTAACGCCTTGAACATGCTGTTTGAACGGGGGTCTTGTACTAGTGGTTCTTGATTCAAGAGTACAACCTGACATTATCCGGAGACTGCATTCTCTTCCAAGTTGATCACAGTCATTCTTTTAGTTGAGAGGGAGAGGGATAAAATATCCAATACGTTGTGAGCTATCTGGGTAGCCAAAAACCAGAATCTTGGAGGTTCTCGATTCCAGAGTACTGTAAGTTGACATATATTATGAGGAGCTAGCTGTCCTATAGATGCACATCTTCAACCTTTTGGTTTCTCACCAACTCAGAACCCGTTGACTCATTTCCAAACTTGAATTTGGTTTACTGATTGAACTGGTGGGGTGGGTAAAATTGGAGACAGTGTACCACTCGTTTCCAGCACAGAAGTGATGTGAAAGGTCATTCAAGTGGCCGTGTGTCACAGGGGTCTCATATGGTTTCTCTGTGTGATTCCCCTGTGAGTGCCACTTTCCCCTCTGAGCTTCAGAACTTGACACATGTTAAAACTTTCCTTCTACAAGTAGGTGACTAAGCTTAAGCAGGTGGTTTTTGTACACATGTCGAAACTCGAAATCACAGGAAAAAGTGGCACTCACGGGAGAATCAACACAGGGGAACGATATGAGCTCCCTGTGTGTTTGATTTCGCTGTGATGCCACAAAATATCCCTTGCAAGGACATTACAAACCATCCTGGCTTATATATGTTACAAGCCTGTATTTCCCAGGCAGCTAGCAACTGCGAGAAATCAGCTGCATAACTGTAGAGTATTAATCTTCACCGGTTGCCAAACTGAGTGCGCTATGGCGAGAACAGCATGTTTTGTGTGGGCTTTGCTGGTGATGGGTGCAGTGGGAGTGACGGGGCTGAGACGAGGCGAGTTGATGAACATGACGGCGTCCAAGGCGGCGGCGTCACAGACGACAGATTACAAGACGCTGGTACCAGCTATAGTCATCTTCGGGGACTCCACGGTGGATGCGGGCAACAACAATTACCTCGTCACGGTGGTGAAGAGCAACTTCGCGCCTTACGGCCGGCAATTCGAATCCGGCACTGCCACCGGCCGTTTCTGTGACGGAAAGACAGTCATCGATTTCATCAGTAAGTCACCGACTGCAATCATGTCCGTTACCAGCCTCTCAATCAAATCAGTTTTACCTTCATTACAGTGAACCCGTTTAGACTTGTAGGCCGGACATTGGATAATAAACCTCTCAAATGGACAGGTCATACACTGATCGCTACGTTTGTTAGCAACGTAAGGGGAGTAGCCATAACAACATTGCTATTACAAACTATGTAATTCCATTCACCAGAGCGAATTCGGTGAGTAACGCACTGCCTCTCAGCGAATCATAGCGCGAGACGGGTCTGGGCAGACTTTTACGGTTCTTAATTGTTTCTTCACAAGCTGTAGTGTTGCTTCAGTTACTCCCCTCCGTTGTAAACACATGTAGCACACAATGTATGATCGTTGTTGCACGTGGCTTTGTGTAGCTAGTCATGCTGCATAATATATAGAGTGTGATCATGTGTTCTTTTAACATCCAGGTGAGTTAATATTCGTGGTTTTTTGATGTTCAAAAATGTACGTGCAGCTGAGAGAATTGGTTACCCATTGGGACTACCTTACTTGGCACCCAGTGCACACGGCAATGCCATTCTCACAGGCATCAACTTCGCATCTTCGGCTTCTGGCTGGTACGACGCCACGGCCGCCACTTTCGTAAGTGGATCACACCACAACATTCTTGACTTTCGCAGCTACTATCCTTTTATTATTTTCTAGCTAGTGTAACCTATAAACGTCAAGAATGAGTATGGACTGTACATAACGAGGTTACAGATTACACAGGGACTGGCCATAATATCCAATATGGCGTTAACTTCTGTAATAACTTGAGGTGATTCTCAAACGCGATTCGCAAACACTGTGCAAGGACTACAATATGCTGGGATCGAAATGCACAGAAGTTTGAATATTGTTTCACCATTTTCTCCATCATTCTTATGACCTTTCTAAAGTGGTCTTCCAACTGACTCAAGAATGTTAGGGGTGACGTACCCGTCAGGCTCAGATTTTGCTCTACTTCAGCGGTAGATTCCAGATTGATTGTTTTCTAGTGTTGGTATTGAGGTGGTGAGTGTGTGTGTGAATGTAGAATGTGAAGGGGTTGACGGCGCAGTTTGGGTGGTACCGGAATTGGATGAACGAGGTGGTGTCGTTGGTCGGTCCAGAGAAGGGGAACGACATCATTTCCAGAGCTCTGTACGTGTTCAGCACCGGTGCGAATGACTGGGTGAACAATTACTACGTCAACCCTGTTCTGATGCGGAAGTACACCCCGGATACCTACACCACGTTCCTCATTGGCCTTGCCAAATCTTACATCCAGGTGCCATGACCCCTACCATGACCTGCATTTATTTTCACAGCCCGCTGTAAACCCACTTGTGTTACACAAGAAGTTTCCAAGACATTAGCCGGGGCTAACGCAGTGTGCGTTAGCCCCCTGATTAGCCCTCCTTTACATACGCGTCAAAAAATCCGAGATTTCTTTCTACTTTGGACTTTAGCCCCCAAAATGGTCCCATTACCGGGGCTAATCTTTCTCGAAGTGGAAGGAAGGGCTGGTCTAGCCGGGGCTAAAGTGCCAAAGATTAGCCCCCCCGCCGGTTTAGCCCCAGGGGCTAACAGCTCCAAAACTTCCTGTGTTATCTCAAATTTGCCAACCCACTGATTGCCAACATAGGTGAACTCGTGTTGTTTTAGTTGGTCATAGGTTTGTGTTACAAAACATGAAAGCAACACAATATGGTGTTGTAATAACAAGGACTGTAATAACAATTAGTGGCAATTGATGATAGTAATTCACACTACTTTAACCATTAAATGTCAAAGTAAGCCCCATGAGCTTATTTATGAGAGAATAATGAAGAAAAAAATGAATTTTGTCAATCAAATTTAGCAAGGATTGGTGCGTTGGAAAGCTATTGAAAAAGCAATCTAGATTCTAAATTTGCGCCTCATTAGGGAGATTGTGGAAACATTGACAAGTAATCAAAGTTATCAAAATGAACAGGAGTTGAGATTGGGGCAGCTGAGGTCGTTTCTTGAAAAGTGCCGCAGTGCTACAATAATGGCCAACAGAGACTGGCGGAGCCGTTTTTTTTTTCTCCATAAATTTAGATGCCTTCCGGGCTGCCCGCACAGGCCCTCTTGCCGTTTAAAGGTTGAAATTATTCAATTATGATTATTTGCAGAAACTTGGTTACTCACTCTTGGAATGGAACAGGAGCTTTATGAATTGGGAGGATGCAACATTCTAGTGCTGGATCTACCACCACTCGGGTGCTTGCCTGCTCAGATTACTCTGCACGGCAAAGGAAAGCCAGGCTGCGCGGAAGAGCTCAACTACGTGGCATTGACATTCAACCAGCAGTTGCTAGCTCTCATCAATGATTTGAAACCCACCTTCGTCTCTTGTACATGGATACATACAATTTCTTTTCCAAAATCGTGCAAAACCCCAACCAATATGGTACGCAGACATCTTTCAAGTCTTGCAGCTTTCCGCACTCTATTAAATTGATTGCTTATCCCCTTGGCACAAAAAGAAGAACTAGAAATTTGACTTTGGAAGCTAATAGTCAATTATAATAACTTTCAAAACATATTTTTGTTGTTAACCCTTAAACGTCAAGAGGGCCTGAATGGGGCAGCCCGGAAGGAATCTAAATATTTTGGGGGAAAAATAAATAAAAAATTATTTTATTTTATTTTATTTTATTGGAAAAACGGCTCTGCAGTGCACTACTGGCCAGCACTGTAGCACTGTGGCACTGCTGAACTTCAGCTGCCCCAACCTCAAAACTTGTTCAATTTGATAACTTTGATTGCTTACCAACGATTCCACAATCTCTCAAATGAAGCGAAAATTTGGAATCTAGATTTCTTTTTCAGTAGCTTTCCAACGCAATAAGTCTCGCTTGATTTGCTTGAGAAATGAAACTTTTTTCTCCAATTATTCCTTTATACCAAGCCCGTGGGGCTTGCTTTGATGTTTAAGGGTTAAGAAATACATAACATTCTTGCACTGTAGTAGCTTGGTTTCTTTTCTACAAGAATAATCTTACGTATAGTGCTATTGTAGAAGCATCATTCTTCATTGTGGAAGCATTATTTGTAGAAAAGAAACCAAGCCAAAGTATCTCAAGTACATAAGGTCTCATAACATCTTGAGCTGCCTTGGTTTGGCCTCTCCTAGCTAGGTTGACAAAGCTAGAGTAGAATCAATACAGGGATGATCATGCGTTTACAATAGCATTGTAGAAGAGGGATGAATTTACCAAGATTGTGACGCTGTATATTTCTTCTTTCTACTGCTACAGTTTGTTACCTTTAATTCTTGAAATGAGTCATTTGAACTATTGTAGATATGAAAGAGGCCATTAGGGCACTTGGTGGGTTTCCGTGAATATTTGTGCTGATCATTTAATTACAAACTACGCTTTTTTGAGCAGGTTTTACTGAAACAAGGACGGGATGTTGTGGCACTGGGGTAATTGAAACGGGCATTTTATGCAACAAGGAATCAATAGGCACTTGTCAAGATGCATATCCATATCTTTGGTGGGACAGTTTCCATCCCACCGAACATGCTTATGGCTTGCTGGCTTTGGATTTGTTTGACCAGGCTGAGCCGGCTCTCTTGGCTCCTCCGCAGCCTTAGATTTTAAATAAATAACTCATACTGACACCTTTGAATCATGGTCAATGTATTAAGTTAGTCAACTAATTCACATTACACCAACTCATAAAATGGCGTGCAGTGCCCGGTGCAGTGATGATAAAATTTATAATGGAGATCGAGCAGTTAAGAGACACATATTGTGTAAAGGAACACAAGGCCGGTCTATTGATGAGATCATGTTGTGCACAGTTAACAAGGCTTCTTCTTTTCAAAGTTCAGTGATAGCTTAGATAAGAGAAAATTGGATATAAAGTCAGTCTATAGTGAAGCCATTTTAGAAGATTTTTAAAAAAAATTTAACACATTTTATTGTACTTTCAAGTGATTTTTTAAACAGTATTAGCCACTGCTTGAGTGGAACCAAAATCTTGCCTCCAAGAACTGTTCACATTGGTGGGCATCTCCATGTTTGTTGTGCATGATCTTCGTGTGAATTACCTGGTGTATTATATCGATCGGGCTTGTAAACTCTGTTAATGCAGGACATCCCAAAGCACATGATTATATGGAGTTTTGTAACTTTTTAATCATGTAGTTTGCACGTAAACTCTAGATGGAAATGTGTCGTTTTTCTCTTACTATAATTGAATAAGGAATGAAATTGCGCCATGCACATGGGATGTGTCAGTGCTAGTGAGTGGTTTTGGTCACAAGAAGACAAAAATATAAGCATAATATTCAACCATTGTTCATTGTTTCCACAAAATGGGGAATGATAAAGGACAGGTCTTCTACTAGTGGACACATTAAAGAAGTACTTGAAGCTAGATAGGGAGCTGAGAAGCATTTTCACAGTTATGAAACTCCTTGTTTCCACTAAGGTCGAGGCACCTAAAGCCGACCAGGTACCTAAAACCGATCAGGCCTAATTTCTAGATTTTGAAAGGGAAGATGTACTTCATTTGTACATTAGAGCATGTGATCGGTTTTGGGTTCTGAAGTACTTTTCACTTTGAAAAATTGTACAAATTTCAATATTGGGAAATAATTCATGGAAAAATTTGCATTCTTCGCGAAAACTAACTTCCAACCTAGGAAAAATATCACCCTATTAATGGCTGGTCCAAAAATAGTGTAGATAGCTTAAGTGATCGGTTTTAGGTGCCTCGACCTTATCAGTGTACACAACTTGTTGTGACATGAAAGCAAGGGGAGTTTGGAACTCATGCGTTTTTTGAGGTTTGGTGAGAGAAGTTTAGGCGAATTCTTATATCTTAAAGGCAATTTTAGGTTTCAATGATAAAATTCTTTTAATAATCAATAGAGAAATTTGTTTTGATGCAAACTTGTGAGTACCGTAGTAGGAAGGCAGGGTCGGCACTTTCATGCCGAATAATTAATTAAAGTTTGAAAAGTAGGGGTCGGCACTTTCAAAAATAATTATTAAAAATTCGGCTATTAATAACTAACATTGAATTTTACTAGCGGCTACACGTTTTCCTTTGTTTTTTGTCTACAATTTTTGTTGACTTCATTTTTGTTGATTTCGACAAAATACTTGATAAATTTATTTATTTTTTCGGCATTTTGTTGGGGAATAATTTTCTGCCGACCCTGCCTTCCTACTACGGTAATAGAACTTCAAGCTAAGCAACTATCATAAACCTTCTTGGAAATTCAAAAGAGTAGGGCATTCCAATCTTGAATCTTGAACAGTCTTGCAAAATGTGCATGTAACACAAAGTTACGATTATGAATTTGAGCTGTGAAATTCATGAAGTTGGTGATAGCCGACCTTCTTATCATACAATTTTTGAAGTTTATGATGTGAAGTGAAGAGGTTTGACAATCATCAACCGCTTTATCAAAGTCCAAAAATGGTGTGCACATTTTGGTGTTTGCAATGGAGTCACTTCACATTCAAATCTTTTTCATTGAGAATCAGCCGTCCAGTTCATATCAGTGTTATGCTATTTAAGAACAGTACAGAGGACTTTCCTGCCAAAATTAATTTTTCTCCACTTAAAATTCTCTGCAATTTTGCAACACCTCTCCAAGCTCTGCAGGACGGTGGGCAAAGTCAAATATGATGCTGATTGCTTCAAAAAAAGAACTAAAAACTAAAAACTAGAATAGGTTGACTTTAGAACACCAGGGTCACCTGGGTACAGTTCGTGCAATTTTCCATATCAATTCATGTGAATGCCCTGTACTCTATATCATGTTTGAAATTGAAAGTCAAGTGTTTCAAGATCTTGTTTGAGCGTGCAAGCACTCACAATGCAAGGATGTACCATAGTCAGTCGTCGGGATGGGAAAAACATAATTATAAAAAGAGAAACTCAAATCTTTACGATTATGTATATTTTGGATGGTGAAAAAATGAATCTTAGAGGACATCCACACAATTTGGCATTGGTTGAAAAATAAAATTTGCATAAAAATAATATTCCACATGTCTTGCCAGGTATGGTACATAGCACTAGCTTTCAAGGTTTTCATCAATTTTGCATCTACAAGTCCTCGTCAATATTTTATTTTTTATTTTTGGCATTGTAGCAATGCACCATGCATGCAGTGGAGGATGGTCCCTTCAGGTTTATACCATTGTGACTGTGCCACGACATTGCAGTGTGGCTCTAAGAAGCCAAAAAAAAAACCTTGGTCCTCATTCCATGTGACTCAAATGTCCTTGTTTGGATGAAATGTCAACTTAATTTCACTACATTTAATATATATATATATATATATATATATATATATATATATATATATATATATATATATATATATATATATATATATATATATATATATATATATATATATATATATATATATATATATATATATATATAAAATTATCAGTCATTGTTTGGTCTCACTTGAAAATACTATAGGTCATTAGCTGGTCCTACACATATTATTTCAAAAAACAATAGCATAGCGGCTCTGTATTTTCAAATAATCTTTTTGTCATGTTAGAGTTGAATAAATTAAAAAAATTAGGACGTTGATAAAAGGAAATATTTTGTGAATATGGTCAATTGTTATGAGCAATTTGCGAACCAATTACATTGGAACTAACGCCAATAGTAAAACCAACAATAAGTATTAATTTTATAAATGTGTGTTGGTGGTGCACAATGCTAATTTTATGTTTGGTGATGCTTTTGCATTTGTTTAATTTAGCACTTTCATCACAGAAGATGATGGGGACAAATTAAGGTTCATGTAACTAGAAATTGCAAGACTACTTGGAATTCAAATGTGCTACTTTAAATCAAAGAAATCTAAATGTCATTAAATGTCATTAATAGACCCACTATATAATTGTTTGACAATTTTCCTACAATAATACTCCCTATGCCTCATAATAGATGATGCTATTGAAAAAAAGAAAAAATTAAGCAAACTAGTATGATTTTATCAAATCTTTAAACACAATAAGTTTCTATTTTGAAGTTGTTGTCTATCGAAGCAATATCATATTGTTTTGATAGTATGTGGCATGTGGCAACATGGTAATGCTTGTTTTAGTCAATGCTCTTTCATACAATGAACATATGCTAACATTGATTTTAGCTAGCTCATAGTTGTTTGTGATCTACATATAATGAAAGTCAAGCTTCACACTCGGGGAGGTCACTCCCTTGTATATTTTGTATACACGTGCGATAATGACCTATTTATTTGGGGGGTTATTTTAGCTAAAAAATTTAGCAAAATATATTATTAGGTGATGGTATTTTACATATAAAAAGCCTGAGAATATTATATGTGATGGTATTTTACATGTAAACATGTTTCACTTTTTTAAAATCCCCTATTTTACATGTACATTTTTTACAAAATTTATCTACAATGAATATATTGGACCCTATTTTTTATCGCACGTTGTTTCTAAAATTTTCGCCAGTGAACCCCCCGAGGCTTCACATAGAAAAAGCACTTCTTGTGTACCTGTCTTATGATTCCGCCAAAGTCCAAAGACCGTTGCTCTCCACACTAAAGGCCAAAGTCTCTACCCTTCACACTAGAGGCCAAAGTCCAAAGACCAGCGCCCTCCAAAATGCCTACATGGCAACTCTTTTTGATAGACTCTCAAAGGAAGTTTGAATTGGACAAGAATGAAAACACAAACTATGATCAAGAGGCCGTTGATTTTTTTTCATAAAAAAAACAAAACTACATTTTATTGCCTATTTTGAGCCCATTTCTTTGGACTCTCAATAAAATTTGGCCACTCAATCCCCAGCCTCTCGACTTGAATGGCCATAGTGTGAAGCAGCCCTTAGAAGTTGTAAAAACAACTTCTAATTGAATAAATGATTTGCACTCAAGTAATTTGAAGACAATTTCTTTTCTCAAAAACATCATCTATTATGGGACGGAGGGAGTAACTTTTAGAATTCCAACACAACAGGCATACACCATGGCACCTTGCAATCAAAACCTCAGATCCTTGCACCAAAACCCTAATAACAAATATAAAAAGAAGGGCACCCTCACACTACTTCTTTCCTGGAAGAACAAATACCCAGAGACATTTGCACTGCATCACTCCATATCCATCCTACAACATAACCCTAAGCAAACAGAGAATGAACCTTCTCAACACCACGAGCACAACATCCGTAAGAAGCTTACCTTTTGCTCAAACCCGAATTCTGCCTATTACCATATTCTGCTTCTTGCCAATCTGCTCTTCACAGCAGAATCGCCCTCCATTTTAACCAACCCTAGCCTTATCCCTCACCAAAACCTCATTAATTTCTATTGCGTCATCTCCCCTAAATTTCACCAGTCCCAAAAAATTTCAGTACTAAAGCAAATTTAACCCAGAAAAGTGAGGGTCGCGACTACAAGGTTTTTGCTCGCCTGCAAGTTGGCATCATATACAGCCCACGCACATGAAGGAAAATCGTGGCAGGCACCGGCGGGTGCCAACGTCAACTATCCAAAATTGCTTGGCGTGCTGGCGGATTTCTCCCCTCGCTTGAGACCACCGTTACAGAGTGCTCCACCGGCGTTTCCCCTTTAAAATTACTCCGCGTTGGTCGGTTACTGCTGTGCAAAAATTGCAGACCATTTTTATTACCCAAAATGCCGCGCTGCTTCAAAGCAAATTCTTTGGGCTAGTGTTAATAGGACTGGAGATAAGCATGGAGATAAAAAACTTGAGTCTCTGGCGTGGCGTGGCGAAGCAAACAGACTGGCCCAAGTGCGTGGGTGCCTACATGGGCCAAGACCACCCCTTCTGCACATCAATCCTGCCCCGCCATCTGTCATGGCGGATGGCGGATGGCGGGTGGCAGGTAGCGGGTAAAAATTCTATTATGTGCGTGGGCTAATAGCCCACGCACATGAAGCAAAATCATGGTGGGCGCCAACAAGCTTCATTCCTTTGAGGTTGGCGCAATGGCGGAATTCTCCCATTGCCAACGAGCACTGCCACAGCCTGCTCCACCGGCGTTTCACCCTTTACCTCCCCAAACTTATTGCCCCAATTGCCCATTTCAGCCCCGGAATTACTGCTAGCGGGTGTTTTTTTTTTTATAGCTTTGCAACTTCTTACTGGCGGGGCGAAGGGGCGTGCATTAACTCATGTACGTGGGCGCTCAGTCAGCCACTGACCCCTCGATTTCTGGAGCACTCATGCCCCGCCAACTGTCATGGCGGATGGCGGGTGGTTGGGCTCAATCTAAGCATGTACGTGGGTTGATACTCGAAGATAGTATCAACATTTGAAACTACTGCTACAGATGATTCTATGGCGACGATTTCCTTCATCTTCATTCATCCATGTTCATTCAAATTGTGACACATACTACTCCTCAGCATCCAGAGTTAATTAATAAATGTCTGCCACTCAAATATCATAACCGGACTGGCTCGCTAAATATATATTGACGTACGTAGGAGAATCTCATTGGCTCCAGACTACACTACTACCCCGCGTAATCTCCTACCTGCATCTTTGATCTCCTATTGTCTAATTCTTTTTGTACCTACTCAAACTTTTGTAACAATTGTCATGATGGATGAATTCATTTTGTAATGCTCTTTTTACATGGATGTAAAGTTTCGTAACAATCATCATGATGGATGAAAGTTTTTGTAGCAATAAACATGATGTTTGAAAAGTAATGTAACAATGAGTACGATGAAGGGATTTGGGCGCGAGAGGGTTGATACTGTATAACTTGGCAAGAATTTGACACACACGAGCGTGCCTGTTTGAGAGCTCTCTACCGTTGGAAGTTCTTCTTCAACCTTCTCGCACCCAAATCCCTTCCGATTCCGTTGGTGACAATACTTCAAGTGCTTGCAGATGCGGCGATATACATCGCGCTCGAGCCACTCTAAAGGATTCCCACCGCTAAAACTAAGCGTATGCAAATTCTCTTTTTGACGCATTATCACATCCTTAACCTTTTCCCATACAATGCCATCTTCCAAAGTGAATGGCATCTCGGAAAGAGTCCCATTAAAGATGCTTTGATCTATCCATCTCCTTACCTGCCTGTAGTTGTAGAGTACCAACTTATGTTGAATCTCGTACGATGGTTTCAATGCGAGCTTCTCATACTTCTTTCCTTGCTTCCATGTTGTTGTTGGCAGCGGGTTGAAAATTGTGTTGTAAGTAGGAACCCGATGTTTCTTTTGTCGTTGCCCATCGCATGCTCTTCTCCCAAGGGACCCCCTGAAATCCGTCCCTTCTTCTTCTGCACGTGGTCAAGCTACCATAGAATCACCGCCTTCTTCTTCCACTCGCGATCCGGCTACATCCTCTTCTTCTTCTACTAATGGTTCAACTACATCTTCTGGAGGAGCTCGATGCTGCCAGCGGAGATTCCTGCAATTGCCACAACATTGTACATTGTCATCCTCGTACACCACTGTGCAATACGGACAAAATCTATTCCACTACAAACTATCCATTCTCGGGGGGTTCACTGGCGAAAATTTTAGAAACAATGTGCGATAAAAAAATAGGGTCCAATATATTCATTGTAGATAAATTTTGTAAAAAATGTACATGTAAAATAGGGGATTTTTAAAAAGTGAAACATGTTTACATGTAAAATACCATCACATATAATATTCTCAGGCTTTTTACATGTAAAATACCATCACCTTATAATATTTTTTGCAAGGTAAATAACCCCCCAAATAAATAGGTCATTATCGCACGTGTATGCAAAATATACAAGGGAGTGCTCCCCCCGAGTATCCATTATCTTTGCAAATCCACCTACAAAATGCATAACAACGACAAGTAGTTAAAAAAAAACACCTTTAGATAATCAATTCTATGGAAATAACAATCGTATAGTAAATAGGAAGAGGATTTGGAAAGCTTAACCCTTAAACGTCAAAGCAAGCCCCACGGGCTTGGTCTAAAGGAATAATTGGAGAAAAAAGTTTCATTTCTCAACCAAATCAAGCAAGACTTGTTGCGTTGGAAAGCTACTCAAAAGCGATCTAGATTCCAAATTTCGCCTCATTTGAGAGATTGTGGAATCATTGGTAAGCAATCAAAGTTATCAAATTGAACAAGTTTTGAGGTTGGGGCAGCTGAAGTTCAGCAGTGCACTGCAGAGCCGTTTTTGCCAAAAAAAATATTTTATTTATTTTATTTTTTCCCCAAAAAAATTTAGATTCCTTCCGGGCTGCCCCATTCAGGCCCTCTTGACGTTTAAGGGTTAACAACTAGGAATTGAAGGGGTCACTACATCGGAATACCGGTATTGAAGGGACAAAGCAAGTCGAACATTGTAAGCACAAAACAAGTCTGTAAGCTACCTGGCAATTGATGCGTTTTTGAGTTAGGAGACGGAGACAATGGGGCAATCCTTTGAGACTCTTCACGTTTCTCTTCTCGTTTCTGCTAAGTTCTTCTTTCCTTAACCTTTAACGATCAACCAAGACTGGGCAAATATCCATTGCCCATTCACGAAAACTCATGCGTCAATGTCAAAGAATCTGCCACAATTCAAAAATATCACGACACAAAATCTTTAAAAAGGCACTCCAATATCAAGAAAAGAATTATCAAAAGATAATACAAAATGGATGCACAAAAGCTTCAATCACTTGCAGCACAGTGGACTCCAAAGACAAACTAAACATGTTGACACCCCTTTATCTACAGAACATTCAGGGAATGAAAAAACCATTCTCTAGTGTTATTAAGAACTTGAGAAATAGCTCTTGAATTTTTCCTGATGAGTGATCACCCATCTAGCCAAAACTCCGTAGTTCCTACTTTCTTCAAGTGCGCAAAGTGAGCTGCCAGCGCAGCCCAAAACTGTAGGGAAAAGACATACCATGTAAACAAACTTTAGTGAACTGCGGGTTTAATCTACATCATAAGCGTATCAACTTCAAAAACATTACATCTAGCTTGGGAATAGAGTCTCTCGCTGTAGAACAGATACACTTCTCATTTTTTTGCATCATTTAGGCACATAAAATAGTTCTGTGCATTCTACCAATACATACAAGAAATGAACACACGATGACCACAATGTTCTCTTTTCTATGCACAAGAGTTTAAAAAAAATGGAGTGCTTACAGTTAGGTAGGCTTGATAAGGTACATTGAACTCCTTGCACGTCTCCTTGACAATCTAGGTTGAATGCTTGTATAATAAAGATAGCAAACCCCTGGGAATAGATAATGCTCAATCTGCAAAACCATTTAGCGAATAGTACAGAAGTTAGATACAATATCATTTTCATGCTAACTGAATGGCAAGACATGATTGAAAATAGGAGTGTTTTCTAATGACAACCAGGATTCCATTTGGAGACATGAATTCTGATGGCACTTGAAATACTGACGTCAACAGAATGAAAACCAAGTTTATTAGCTTTAAAGAGATGAGGCAATCATAGGCAGTGACAAAAGCAAAAATCCTTCGGAAACCTCCCAAAGAAAAGCTCCCTGAAGATATGAGGCGAATGCAAGGGAACCAAAAAATAATCACGTGATTATTCAATCTTCCAGACACGTGGCTCCAAAACAGTGACTGTGCACTGAAGTCGGCGGCACTAGTTGCAACCTGCACCGAGAAGGTTTGAGGAGTACGTAAGTATGACCCACGTTTGATGTGAACTTTACCAGATAATCTTTTGACTAAAAATCAAAAGACATTAATTTGGCATGGATTCAAGTACATTTCACTTCAAAATGCTAGCTTTAGTGAATCCTAAAATGCAACAAATGGTGCCATTATCTCAGAGAAGTTTCAAACAAGCAAGATTCATCCGATAGTAGTCTAAGAAAGAATTTCCAATCATCACCAACCCATTTTGCTAAAAATTGCACCAAATGTTTTTCAGAATCAATGAACATAAGATACTCGTCTTTCAGTGAAATTGAACTTGGACATTCAAAGTTTCATTCTCAATAGTGTTTGAAGTCCGCTACTTCTCATAATGATTGACTCTCACTTGCATTAATTATATATTGATTGCTACGTTTTTTACCTATTGCAACAACAATTCCTGTATCATGTTGCTTAAATAACTCCTAAACTCGCTCCTAAAGAAGCCTGAATTGGGTAACTTAATGTGATTTGTTTTTGAGTGAAATTCCTTTTGCTTAAATTTTCCAAGTTCTTCACCAATTCTATTACCATGATACTTTAGGAGCTAAGGAGCTAAAATTAACGTTGTTGGAGTCAGAGACTACGCTAAGTTTTTTGAGTTAGTACTCTCCTATATATGTTGCTAACAAATAAATAATTGTGTATAATCTTAACAAACAATGTTTGATGATCCTAGCAAACAATGCATTGATGATGAATTTACTACTAAATGTTGATTCAACAACTCAATGAGTCTAACCATATATAACGCCATATTGGTTCAATTGCCCAATCCCTGGTATTTTTTTAGTCTACGAGGGATTGCCCAATTTATCCAAAATGGCGTTACCATGCTAAAATCCTGCCAAAGAAAGCAAGATGATATGTGCGCTTGCAAGTAGTATCAATGTCTACACCGTAGAAAGTTACTGTAGAAATTGCCAGAGTACATATGCGTCATCTGACTAAAGAACGACGTAGAGCACGCACCGCAGCTTCAGAAAGAACAACTACTGGCCAAAAGGAAGAGTCGAGCTCCGAGTCGCAACCGACGACAGACTTGAACAAAGGAAATTCCAAACACGCTCTCACTGCAATAATCAACGCTCAGTAATTAGCTACTGGAAAGGTAAAATACAAAATATGAAAGAGAAATCACAATACTCTGCATTTCCAAAGAAGGTGACTCTAAGGCCATGGCCAGCAGCTCTAACTTAGAATGCCGCTGTTACAGAGGCCAGAATTGAATGCATGTAGTGACGCAAAGAAGTCAAGAAAATGCCATGTACTTGGTGCACTGAATAGTTGAATTGTAGGCAAGCAATTTGAAGCAAACAACAGAACATTACGCATACAGTACCTAATTGTAAATGGAATAAGCGATAGTACTACGTACGTCAAAAACGTGAAGATCATGAAGAAACTTTTTGTCATAAAGGCCAACAAAAACCACCAACCAATTGCCTTTCATGCAAAATTGCAAACGGCCAAGTAACCATTGCCAGCAGCAGCAACCAATTTAGGAGCTCACTCGACCCAAATTCTAGGTCAAAGCTAATCACAAACAACGAGACCTAATCCAAAATTGAAACCTCCCATGGCCACAAACGCAAATACAAACCTCAGCATTGCAAAAACCACAAGGAAAACAGAAAAGGGCAAACAAATGGGCAAGGAATTTAGCGCACATGCGTAGGGATGGCGAATCCCTTGCGAAATTGCCAGGTCCACATTGCACCCATTTCATCTTCAGAACAGGGCAACACAATGGAAAAACAAAGAATCTGCACAATTCCGAATGGCGTTCACAAGGCATTTCCTGCGAGCAAACTGGATCCTCAACCTCCGGCTTGGAATCGGGAATTGCACATGCCCGGAATGAACTTCCGCCCTAAAACGGAGTAGCGGCCTCCGCCCTCAAAGAAACAAATTCCGTGGTCACCACCATAAATTGCGTACTCTTCCAATTGCTCTCTGTGAATGGCCCGACGTGAGTTCAAGTTGATGCCGTGCGTCTGACATTGCGTTTTAGATTGATGCCATGTGTCTGACATTGTTGGCACGGTGCAATCTAAAACCGAAGCATTAGGAGAAATCTGTAGTCACAAAGGGGCCTTCACCTTTGGCACGTGCTGAAAAATTTAGGCCAAACCGTGCACTTTACATGAGCGCACCAATGGTGCCACCGTGGCTGCCAGCAGTGTAGTTCCATGGGTCGCGCCAATCGACGCTGCCAACACTGCCAGCACTGCGGCTTCCGACGCTGTCAGCGGGCAGCGACTGCACCAATGGGTTTACATAGAAAATGGTGCTTGGGCAGCCGGTTCACTTAACCCGGGCAAGCTGACAGGGCCCCTTTCGGACCCCATTTTTCTCCTAATGACAATCTAATCCCAAATCCGCCCGCTCCGAGTCACAAAGCATCGAGGGGTGCAGCAAGGACAATGCACTACAATGTGCAAGGAGTGGGACAAAGGTGTCGAAGGTGTCGCCAATGGGAATGGCCTGAACCGGTTTTAGGGAGTTTGAAGATGGGTATGGGCTATTTCAAGACGGCCAATGAGAATTTTATATGTTTATATTAGCTGCAGGCTACACGCTTTTAGAATCAAGGATGTTGTATATAGATGCAGTAGCGGCGGAAGTAGCTAAACCTAATTGTTGGAAATGAGCTTGGCTTCGTTTTTTACTTGGAAATTCATAAGTATTTTAGCAACGATCCAAATATTTTCATTCCAATTGCAATGAGTTCATATTCACTTTGCTTAATTGTTAAAAAAAATCTCCCTACTATACAACTCTTTTTTCATATCCATAGGCCTTATTTAGTTGGGAATAGGGTAACCATTTTAGTAGGACACAAATTCTCTAAACGACAGAAAACTTACAACTATTTGCTGACAACGTGACATGTATATATTGCATTTGGAATATTCAGTAGTTGGAAGTTTCTACCACTTTCTGTAACTCTGCAAGAGTAGGGTTGGGCCTTAACCCCTAACCGCCCAACCATGCATATTTTGCATGATGTACGGATTTGAAGTCCGTTTTCTCATCTATCATGCACTTTTTGCAATGTAGAGTTTTTACTAAAACTTTTATGGGAAGTTAGCTTCGTGCATGTGTGATCTGATTAGAAAAGAGAAAATTTCTGAATTTTTTATGCTTCATTTCATGTTGTAGTGTTCCATCCAAAAATTTGAAGATTTTAGTCTAAAAGTGCTCTTGAAAAGTCAACTACTACAATTAAGCAACCAAAAAATCTCCAAAAATCATATTACAAGAGTTTTAAATTTTAAGTTTGAGATTTAATACACAAATATTCGTGATAACAATCGCAAATCTAACCGTATGGATAGAATCTAAAATTCACAATGTACAACTTTTATTCATTCATCAAGTTGAAAATATCCCTCTTAGTTGCATTTTATAATGCATCTTTGGAAAATTGCCAAATCTAAAGAGGGTGAGAACATTTAGGGATTAAGAGGGATATTTTGAACTTGATGTATGAACAAAAGTTGTACATTATCAATTTTAGATTCTATCCATATGGTTAAATCTATGATTGCAATCACCAATATTTTGTATTAAATCTGAAATTTAAAATTCAAGATTCTTTTGTAATTCACCCGGGGAAGTCACTGTCAAAAATTTAGAAACCATGAGAGAACAAATACAAGGTGTCTTGTATTCATTTGGGATATATATTATTTAATTTTAGAAGTAATATAGGATGTTTCAAAACCAAATTGGGAATATTTATGAATATTCCTAGAACATACCATAAATATATCCTAAATATACTATAAATAGTATTATATTCCAATTATTTCGTAGCCCCTATTAAATACCCTTTGTTTGCTCATGTATACCAAAATTTACACTAAGTGACTTCCCCAAGGTAATTCAATAACAAATAAGATTTTGACAATCTTTGGATGAAATTCGTTGTAATGGATTGAAATGTAATACTCCAAGTGTAGTGATTTTTGGAGATTTTTTGGTTGCTTAATTTAATGAGTCGAATTTTTCAAGAGAACTTTTGAACACTTTTGAATTAAGGTCTTAGAATTTTTTGGTGAATCATTGCAACATGGAACAAGTCATAAAAAATTCACAAATCATCTCCTTTTTTATTGGTTCATATATGCATGAAGCTAACTTTCTCCATGGAGTGCACTCTTCAAGTACTGTAATTATACACATGCGTGCACAACAAGAGTATCATTTAAACAAGAATGTACAAAATGTATGTATGGGAGACATACTTCAATCGATCAGAAAGTAGATACACGTGGAGCTTGGAGTTAAATTCCTTATTATAGAGCCCCTGTGTATATAAGGAAAAGTATTTTGACACTGTGAGATTTGTACATATATTGCTTGATTTTAGCCCAAAAAAATGTGTACAAGGGTGTTTTAATAAGGGGGATGCATGCACGTGATTCTTGGCTTCATTGAATAGTGCACTCCCTGAGTAACTTTCCATAAAATCTACTCCCTCTGTCCCATAATGGCTGGCACGTAGGTTCTCTCAAATCTATCTCAAGAGGTAGATTTGAGAGAACCTACGTGCCAGCCATTATGGGACAGAGGGAGTATAGTAGAATTCCACACTACATAAAATGCATGTTGGATGAGAAAATGTGGATGAAATTTTTACATTGTCCAAAAAATAGACGCTCGGGCAATTTCGGGTTAATATATATGACCAAATTTGTGCCTTGATTGGCACATTACATGGCACTTTGACTTTCATGAACAAGGCTAAAAAATTGTCTATTCCACTCTAGTTCTAAAGACTTTTTACATTCCAATTTTTGCCCTAGCAACATATCTATTTCAACGCAATTACGGGATTTTTATTTTTGAATTTGGATTGAGAGGTCTAAGCCCAAAGTGGACCTTATGAAATTATGGGGTGCCCATCTAGACATTGTAGGGGGTTAAGAATAGATTTCAACCAAAAATTAATTAATCTCAATAGAACCTTATTAGTTGCATCATTGCCCATGCATAGGAATGTTCACCATGCATTTATAATGCCAAGTTGTCATTTCAAGATAACTTTGTAGTATTCTAGTCAGTGGATTAGAAGATCAAGGATTATTTCTTATAGCCCTAGTGATGAATGGAAGCGCTTACACCAACCTAAAGTATATGAAGTGTACGTTTGTAATGCAATAAAAGAATTTGACATTAATTATGCCTAATAAATTTCTCTAGCCTCCCATTGTCAAAGGTTATCTAGTCCATCACCATGTTTATATATACAAATAATCGTCAACTCCACACTTATGCTAGAATCTAAATGTGAATAGCTCTTTGCAAAATAGGAAAACACAACTAAACGTCCTTAATATCACTCTCTCGATGAGTGCACGTTCTAAGCACTTTGTCGTCCCAATTTTTATCTGCACCTTATAGGTTATAATTTCTATAGGTGGTTCAAATAATGCTCAATCATTCCATCTGACCCCGACTAAACTGCGCAAAAAATCCGCTTGGATTTTGGACAATTTATGCAAATTCTATGATTTGGCAAAGCTAATAATACATGTATTTGATTTTACACTGAGATTTCCAAGACCATGTCTACGTGGAATTGTTTCTATTACTTTCAAGTATTAAAAAAGGAAAGAAAAGGCTCAAAGCCATCATAACATTCTTTAGTGGTGAAAGTATCACTCCTAGTGACTTTCTCAACATGTGCAAACCTCTAGAGTTTGTTGCTATATATTAGAGATATGACCTTAGTGATAAATGAAACATAGTAAGTCTAACTGTCTTACAAAGAGAATCTATTAGTATCTAAGTAGCATCTAGCCATGTGTATGGGTAGAAAAAGCTACTATGAAGAATGTTAATATGTAATTCTAGTAGTTTTATCATGTGCCAAAAATTTCAACAGAATAATTCGTCACGTGCCAAATTAATCGTTGTGTTTAGATCTGCCTTGCGTAGAGCTCCCTCTACCAATATGCCCTCGCATTCAAGGGTTAAGCAATTTGAACATCTAAAAAGACATACCAAGTGTGGCAAAATTTTGAAGGAAAGATAAATCTTAGTGGAATAGAATCCAAGTAAAATTATATTTTCCCAATAAATTTTGTAATCACTATGAATTTTCAAAGTGGTGTGCCTTGAAAATACAAAACTGCCCATACGTGGAGTCCATGATTGAGCATCCCAAAAATGTTGTATAGTTGTTCAAAATCAGCTTATGGTTGATAGAGAAGTTACCTTAAACCGTCCCATTTGCACCAAGGAATTTACTTAATTGTCATGCTCTCAAGGAGTGCACTATATAATAAAGCCACAAATCACGTGCGTGCATCCCCCTTATTAAAACCCCCGTGTATACATTTTTCTTTTGGCTAAAATTAAGCAATATATGTACAAATCTCATACCCTCAAGATACATTTCCTTGTGTACAGTACACATGGGCTAAAAATGAGGAATTAAACTCCAAGCCCCATGTATATCTACTTTCCGCTCGATTGAAATATGTCTCCGGTACATACATTTTGTACATGCTTGTTCTAAATAATACCCTTGTTGTGCACGCACGTGTATAATTACAGTGCGTGAAGAGTGCACTTCCCGGGGTCATGCTAAATTACTTCATTATCTTAATTGCTTAATCTTCACTTTGTTATCTCATTTTCATTCATTGAAGCACCTAAAACCGCTCTATTTACACCTACTTCCACCAATCACTTCCTGCATTTAGTGTTCACTTGGAATTGGGACTGAACGACAGGATGTGGAATTAGGTCATGGGTGGTTTTAGGTCTGGGTCCAGCAGTAATAGCTTGCGGAACTTGAGGAGCTGCTGGACGTCCTTGCATCTCCCAGTGGCTACTTCCCCGTGAGAAACACAAATGAGTGTCATCTCTCACCAAACATTTGAACACAAATCTCTTCATGGCTCTCGCACATCAATCAGGAGTTCGTCTATCAATTTGGAGGTAAGGACAGCTGAGTTGCGTCATCACAACTGCTTGCAGACAGTGCTCTCAGAACCACTTTATGACATTTAGCACAGGGTGCTACCTCCCACATAAATGGTAGATACTTTTGCTACCTTGTGAATGTACTACTCACGATACCTCTATAATATCCGGAAATACCCTTGATATACTAAGGTGATATCATGGTGATACCATAATGATACCCTTGCTACATATTTATAACATGATGAGCATTCTCGCTACATTTCAAATTTTTTTTCATTTTCTTTCTTTGTATGTTTAGCAGCCTCATTCTTTTGGTAGAAATCCAGCTAATATTAGCCAGTTTTGAGATCACTGCTTGCAGATAAAGAAGGATCAGCTTTCACTGATTGTTCTCCTATGACTGACTGATTGATGTCAAGTTTGTGCATGCTGTGGCAAATACCGGTAATTCAATTCTTTCAGTGTCACCTGAATTATTTTGTGAATTACAGTGAATGCCTAAGACAAAATGATTTTTGTCATATAAAAATAATTTTGCTTTTGTACAAACCTTCTGTGTAGTAGGTTTGGTAGTCAATGTGCACTAGATGAAATAATACAGCTACCCAAACAACAGTCCCCAGTGTGTTGAATGAAATGAAATGTACAATAAAATGAAATGAAATTGTATACCTCAACAATCTTGGAGAAGGATATAAATACATATATTCTTCCACTTGAAAATGTGGAGGCGGAGAGCTTTTCAAATTGTTTTACAAAATTTTAGAGCAAATTCTTCAAAAGCCTTGAAATGTCACTAGTAGAAAAGGTGACATTATTGAGGGAGTTGCTTAGGCATGTGGTGCCTAATTCTACGCATGCACAGTGATTTTGCGTGGGCATCTCCCTGGGGAACGCCACATTTTCTACTAGTGTGTGGTTATCGAAGGTTGAATTATTGACTAGAAGTAAGGAAATAAATGGGAATAAAAACACTCATAGAAAAGGTGGCAGTACCAAGAGAGATGCCTAAACAAGTAATGCCCAATTCCACACATGCATAGTGATTTTGCCTGTGCTTCTCCCTGGGAGCGCTTCCTTTTCTATTAATGAAATCAAGTGTGGCACTACTGAGAATTGGGCACTTGTGATTTTCCATCCTGAGTAGGTTCTTGGGAACAAAAGCGGGTACCCTTCTGCTTAATAACAATATGTTACATCAGTACTGGAGATTTTTGCCATCAACACACATTCACAACAGGAAGACAAATCTGGGGTCTGATAAGGGCCTCTTGGATACGACGGGTGATGTTGACTGTATCGATCTCCTAGGAGAACCAACCTTTAGTTACATATCATATAGTTGAAATTCAAAATTGAGAACCAAACTTTATTTACATATAGTATTTGAAATTCAAAATTGCTTAATCGAGTTTAAAATCTTAAGAAAAAAGGGAATTATATGAGAGGGAAATAAAAGAACATTCCTCATTTTTTTAAGGCTTAACCAAGAGAATGCTCCTATTAAAGTCTATTGGTCCAAGAAAATTTAGGACCCAAGGGTGCACTACAATATTCCATATGGAATCACGTGAGTGAACAATTGGACATTAATTAGTGTGGGGTGGGCTTAAAAAATATACTTAAGCTTAGGGTATTACTTTATTCAATTTTGTAAATACACATGATTTAAAAACGGTATGATATGAGTATCACTAGCTATAGTAACCTTATTAGTAGAAAAAAACTAGTATGAGTTACATCCTACAGATGAAAAAGTGTTAAATGATTTTATCAATGATAAATAAGTACTTTTGTAGTGAAAAAAAGTAAGGCGTATTTTTAAGGCTAAGTTTTTCATTGTATTCATATGTTACACTTTTCTTTTTTTAATTTACTTTGAACATGCATACATACATTCCCCCATACATTAGGCTTCCTTTTTGTTATGTATATGTATATATATCATTTTTTTAATGAAAGAAAAACCGAATATAGAGGTATTAATTTGGAGGTAATGCACACACATTATTCGTGACTTTTAACACTAAGTGCACCCCGGGATGTAGGATCTTATCTTGTTAAGATTTTACCTCCCCAGACTGTGGAGTGTGGACTGCACCTCTGTTCTGATCACTGGAAGCAGTGATATGAAACTTGCAGGCCCCAAACGAAACGAAGCCTCTCATTGTAACATGCGAGCTGCTTGAGGTCAAGAGATGATTCGAATGATTCTGATGATTTGAATTTGAAGCCCAGGCTCTACTCCATTATTTTGTTAATGTGTGCATGTTTGAGAGGCTTTCAATCACATTGAGAAATAATTGTTACAAGCAAATAGATAAAAACTTTTGTCCTCTTTCGAGACTATTTTAGTCCTAAATATGCTTTTTTTATGTATGTACATAGTATGTCATTAGTGTTTATATTAATCTCCCTCTTGTGCATTTATGTGATTTCTCACACATTAAAAAGTGCACCCACGGGGTTCATACCCGTTCATACCCGTGTTATATTATTATTCACGCATGGGGTTATTACAAGTATCCAAGTGCTTATTCATACTTGAACCTAGTGAAATAATCGTATTTAGTAAAGATGGAAAATAGACTCTGATATACAGGTCTACATTGCATGTATTGGAGTGATATCATGTTGGTGGAAAAACATGCATGAATAAACAATGTCAAATTGATACAAAACTGGTTTAGTATTAACCCGTAAAGGACCAAGGGTCATGGTTTTAAAATATCAAATTCAATTGATCATATTGTGGAAAAATTAATTTAGATGAGACCAAGCTTCATATCATGAGAATTAGTGAAGAACATTGTATGTGTTGGTCAAACAATAAATAATTTTGAATAAACATAAGTCCACATAGGACCTATTCAAACTAATAAAAAAAACACAAGGCCCAATACGGGCTTCTTGGTCTTTTAGGGGATAATACCAATATATGAATGTATGCTAATAAGTGATACCATGCCAACTTATATACCACTATACGAATACAACACTAGTTTAACCCCTAAACTATTGAAAATACCTTTTGTGGCAAGTAGAATACGGTGTATTTTTCTTGCATTTGGAATGAATCCACACCTTTAATGGATTTGAGTTCAATAGAGAAGTTGGAATTCAAATCAATGCAGTTTTAGTGAGCAATTGAGATCTCAATTTAGAGCTTCTTGTTCGTAGCATATGTCAAATATACAACAACATACCAGTGGCGGGCATATATGGCATTTTCTGCATGAAATGAACTTAGCCTAAAAAGTACGTGTTCTACAATGTATTGTACTTCCATATGAACATTTTATTATTATTACTTCCCTATATTAGATACACGCCCAACTCTACAACATACCTACTATCCCCATGGATCGTTTAGGGGTTAAACAAGTCTCAATTGCATTGGGTGGCTTAGAGCAACTCCATTGCAACCCTCCCACAATCTCTCACACTCTAGAACTAAATGAAAAGTGCCAAGGGCCCTTCCAAAATGCCTCTTGACTCTCAATCCTAGCGTGTCAAGAAATGGCCTTTCAGAACACTATTTAGTTGACTATTCTTCTTGTGATTGGTCCATTGACTATTTAATGTGCACTTTTGATGTGTGAGGGACGTGCAAGGGTGGGGGAGTGTAAGTGCAAGGGCTCTTCAAATGTAAATGAATAATTTCAGCAAGTCATCTCTAGCGTGTAGGAGTGGGGATGCTCTTACACTACAACTCACGTTTTGTGAGTGTAATAAGCCTGTAATACACTGTGTGGTACAATTTCCATTTAAGTACTTCTCTCCTAGAGATTGGGAATCAGTCAGCACTAATATGGAAACATTAATTGCATTTAATACTTGAATGCGATGGGGTTTCAAGGGCAAGCTGACGAGCTCCAGTGAGAAGCTGATGAAGCGGTGATGGCCATGAGCCCAGTTACATCACCATGCATGGCTACTTTGATGGCCCTTGCTGGGCCACGAAGGCCGGGCAAATGCATGAACTCAGTTGGCATTCAGTTTCTAATTAGTTTCTGGCTATTTTCTGGGCCATTATGTACAAGTCCTAGTAAGAGCTCTCTCACTCCAAAATGAAGGCAACTGAATAGTACTACTCTGCAAGCCCATTATGAGGAATTTGTTTAAACAAGATGTAGTGAAGTAAATATTGCAACTACTTTATTAATTTATAATGAAACCCGTGATTGTGGCAGTGCTTCATCTTGGCTTATCAGGTACTCTATTCCAGCGTTTGGGAAGTTTTTGCGGAACACAACAGAATCTCCTCCGTTTACAACAAGAGGCTGGTTTCTCCATCAAAGTCATTGGTTTCATCCTCCAAATTCTACAATGAACTAGTTCTTTTCATCCAATTTGGAATTTTAACAAGTGAATTTCTTTCAAATCCAAAATTTCACCCACTCGTCGTACCCTACTCTAGGAAATGCGTGACAAATGTGTCACTATATCGATGGCTATACACTCAGACAAGGTTTATTTTTCATAACTTCTTGGCTTCGTTTTTCACTCACCTTTATACATTTTTGGTTCAAAAAGTGTACCACACAACTTTATACATTTTCGGTTCAAAAGTTGTTAATTCTATGTTGTAGGTTATGTCCAACAACTAGTTCAAGACTGCTCTCCCTCGCAAGTTATGTAGTCTATAACCCTCTAATTAGGATTGAAGAGATTAGGGTTTTGACAAGAATATTTAGTGAATATTCTTGACTATGCTCAAATATTTTGATATTGGACAAGCGGGAGGCTTGAACAACATTACAGCTTAATAAACAACATTTAGTAACCGTAACCGTGTTATAACTACTCACTTATGTTGCTAACAAATGTAGCAGTTAGTGTATGATTCGATCTAAGAGGTGGTACAAAATAACCTGTGAATGTTTAACCACCCAAATTTGGACACATCATTCAGAGAGCTTGACAAGAGGTTATGGTACTCAGCACTGTGGAGCAGCATGCACTGACTGATAATTTCACCAGCTGCTCATGACAAGAAGGGTCATAAATTGAAGCCCTGTCATGTGCAACTGGTCATTGCATGACCTAGGACTACCAAGTGACTGAAAGATTGCATCTTTACGAGCTTGGGGTATTCATTTACGCAGACCACATCTGCAGATATTAACATCAACAACATAGAACCCTGAATTGTTTTTAGAATATACTGTAAGGTTTAGGGTTTAGGGTTTAGGGTGCTCGAATGTTTCAATATCAGGCGGGTCTGGCGGGCAACAGGTGATGTTTTGGGTGCTATGACAACCATGATAAAATTGACCAATTCCATCTCCACCCTTATATTAAATCTGCATAGCATCTCATTTTCCACAGGAAGATTGTGTCAAAATGGAAGGAATCCATGAGCTCCTAGCATGCATGAGTCAGTTAAAGGTGATGGCAGTGCTTGAGGCAACCTTTCGTAATGCATTGCATGGTCCAGTAAAGGTTACATACTATCACTACTAAAAAAATCAACATAATCTGTTGATTCGGTCGCGTTGATCAACCTAATCTGTTGATTCAGTCGCGTTGATCAGGGACACTTTTATGTTGATTTGGTCGATTTTTTGTTCAAACCATCAGATTGTTGTTCAAATCAACAGAAAAGTGTCATTGATCAACGCGACCGAATCAACAGATTAGTTGGATTATCTAGTAGTGTATGTGATCTCCTCTACCATACAAACCAGAGGTCTGTACATATCACCCTGCAATGGTCATTAGCATCAAAAAGCAAATTAGGGTATCAATGGATTGCTGAGATGACACATGGCATGCTCTTTCCATGATCAATACCAAGTTGACCAGTTTAAACAAATGTACGTGTGATGAGTTTTCTTTAGTTGAGAAGGAGACTGAGGGAAACAAACCATGACATTGTGTTCAATGTGAGCTAAAAAGTACACTCTTGGATGTTGTTGATTCAAGAGTACAACTTGACATTATGAGGAGTTGGGAATGCATTCTCTTCTCATAATACGAAGATGTTCAGACTGTGGCAAGATTTTCTTTAGTTGAGAGGGAGAGAGAGAAAATATCCATAACGTTGTGATCAACGTGAGCCAGAAAGTACACTCAGTTGGGCGTTCTTGATTCAAGAGTACAACTTGACATTATGAGGAGTCTGTGCATTCTCTTCCCATCATACCAAGTTGATCAGACTGAGAGGCAAGTTTTTTTAGTTGAGAGGGAGAGGGAAAAAAATATCCATAACCTTGTGGTCGATGTGAGCTATCAAAAGTAGAACTCTCGGAGGTTCTCGAATTCAGAGTACTGTAACGTGACCTAATGAGGCGCTGACATGCTCAATCTGTTGGTCTCTCACCAACTCTCATTTCTAAAGTCTTTAGTTTCCTGATTGAACTAAAGAACTGTTTGGCGGGGTGGGTAAAATCGGAGACAGTGTACCACTCGTTTCCAGCACAGAAGTGATGTGAAAGGTCATTCAAGTGGCCGTGTGTTTGATTTCGCTGTGTAGCTTATAAGCGCCACAACATATATATCCCTTGCAAGGACATTACAAACCATCCTGGCTTATGTTTTATCCCAGGCAGCATGTGCAAGAAATGAGCTGCATAACTGTAGAGTATTAATCTTCACTGGTTGCCAAACTGAGTGCGCTATGGCGAGAACAGCATGTTTTGTGTGGGCTTTGTTGGTGATGGGTGCAGTGGGAGTGACGGGGCTGAGACGAGGCGAGTTGATGAACATGACGGCGTCCAAGGCGGCGGCGTCACAGACGATAGATTACAAGGCGCTGGTACCAGCTATAGTCATCTTCGGGGACTCCACTGTGGATGCGGGCAACAACAATTACCTCGTCACGGTGGTGAAGAGCAACTTCGCGCCTTACGGCCGGCAATTCGAATCCGGCACTGCCACCGGCCGTTTCTGTGACGGAAAGACAGTCATCGATTTCATCAGTAAGTCACCGACTGCATTCATGTCCGTTACCAGCCTCTCAATCAAATCAGGTTTACCTCTATTACAGTGAACTCAAATGGACAGGTCATACACTGATCGCTACGATTGTAAGCAACGTAAGGGGAGTAGCCACAACAACATTATTACGGTTCCTAAATGTTTCTTCACAAGCTGTAATGTTGCTTCAGTTACTCCCCTCCGTTGTAAACACATGTAGCACACAATGTATGATCCTTGTCTCACGTAACTTTGTGTAGTAAGTCATGCTGCATAATATATAGAGTGTGATCGTGTGTTCTTTCAACATCCATGTGAGTTAATATTCTTGGTTTTTTAATGTTGAAAAATGTTCGCAGCTGAGAGACTTGGTTATCCATTTCGGCTACCCTACTTGGCACCCAATGCACACGGCAATGCCATTCTCACAGGCATCAACTTCGCATCCTCGGCTTCTGGCTGGTACGATGCCACGGCCGCCACTTTCGTAAGTGCATCACACCACAACATTCTTGACTTTCACAGCTACTATCCTTTTATTATTCTCTAGTGTAACCTATAAAGGTCAAGAATGAGTATGGACAACGAGGTTACAGGATACACAGGGATTGGCCATGATAACCAATATGACGTTAACTTCTGTAATAACTTGAGGTGATTCTCAAACGAGATTCTCAAACTCTATCTGTGCAAGGGCTACAATATGCTGGGATGGAAATGCACAAGATTTTGATTGTTTCACCATTTCCTAGCTCCATCATTCTTATGACCGTTCTGAAGTGGTCTTCCAACCGACTCAAGAATGTTAGGGGTGACGTACCCGTCAGGCTCTGAGTTTGCGCTACGTAATTCAGCAGTAGATTTCAGATTGATTGTTTTCCAGTGTTGGGCATTGAGGTGGTGAGTGTGTGTGTGAATGCAGAATGTGAAGGGGTTGACGGCGCAGTTTGGGTGGTACCAGAATTGGAAGAAGGAGGTGGTGTCGTTGGTCGGTCCAGAGAAGGGGAACGACATCATTTCCAGAGCTCTGTACGTGTTCAGCACCGGTGCGAATGACTGGGTGAACAATTACTACATCAACCCTGTTCTCATGCGGAAGTACACCCCGGATGCCTACACCACCTTCCTCATCGGCCTTGCCAAATCTTACATCCAGGTGCCATGACCCCTGCCATGACCTGCATTTATTTTCACAGCCCGCTGTAAACCTCATCTTTGTTGACATGAGAAACCTCACATGTGTACCCATTCTAGTTTCAGTCAGAGCTCTGGCCCACTTGAACGTCATCGTTTTCGTCAGCTATGAAACACACCATTCTAACGAGTATATTGTAAGTGCTCAGAACGACATCGTAAGCACATTTTTTTATAGGCATGCTAGAACGGCATCATTTCCATGTCGATGTGACTTGTTGGAACGGCATTAGAACGACTTTCCAATGTTGTTCTAAAGGTTGTTTGAAATTGCTCTACCTACTTGTGTGTGATCATAGTAATTCACAATGCTTTAACCTTGTTATGACGTTTAGTCATAACTGGTTTTTCTCAAGCCTTAGCAACCATAGGGTCCTCTTGTTGGTTAGATGATTGTCCCATGACTATTCCATTTGGTTTTCAAGATCATTGTAGAATGGCCTGATATAGGTACCACTTTTACGTGTCTCACATAGTGCAACTTATGTCTGACTCATTTAAAGAGTGCTAGAAATTTTTGTCTTTAACACCATATATATATTTATTTTTTATTTTATTTTATTTTATTTTATTTTATTTATATTTATTTATATTTATATTTGCAACCATGGTGTCTATAATACCCCCAAATTTTTGCAATTTTTTAATGTTTTTTTCTTACCAAAAGACATTTCTTGAAAATCACACTATTTTTGGAGGGGTACCCATATCAAGCCATCACCCCCATTACATTTTGTCTTTGTCAGAATTGTCCTTTCTGTGCCAAACATCACTCTTCATGACATGAGACGCAAGGAGCGTTGCTAATGATTGTTGTGTTCATGTCGTCACTGGTCGTGCGGAGAGAAGTACAACACTAATTCAGTTATGATCGTTTTGCAAAAACTGCACTGACTCGTGGAATGGAACAGGAGCTCTATGAATTAGGAGGACGCAACATTGCAGTGCTGGATCTACCACCAATTGGGTGCCTGCCTTCTCAGATTACTTTGCACGGCAAAGGAAAGCCAGGCTGCGTTGAGGAGTTCAACAACGTTGCATTCAAATTCAACCAGCAGTTGCGAGCTCTCCTCAATGATTTGAAACCCACCTTTCACGGGGGTCGTCTCGTGTACGTCGATACATTCAATTTCCTTTCCAAACTCGTGCAAAACCCCAACCAATACGGTACGTACACATCATTCAAGTCTTGCAACTTTCCACACTCTACTAAATTGATCGCTTAACCCCTTGGCACAAAAAAGAAATTGAAATTTAGTCTGGAAGCTCATAGTCAATTATAATAACTTTCAAAACATATTTTTGTTGTTCAAAAATACGTAACATTCTTGCAATGCCTTAGCCTCGTCCCTTTTCTACAAGTATAGTGCTATTATAGAAGCATCATTCTTCATTGAAGCAGTGTAGAAATGAAACCAAGCCGAAGTAGCTCAAGTATATTAAGGTCTCATAACATTTACTAACCTAGCTAGGTTAACAAAGCTACAGTCGAAACATCATTTTTGACCTTGGAGGAATGATGCTTTTACAATAGCATTCTAGAAAAGGGATGGAGTTAAGATTGTGATGTTGTAGGATTTCTACTGCTACAGTTTGTTACCTTTAATTCTTGAAATGATTCATTTGAACTTTTGTAGATATGAAAGAGGCTATTAGGGCACTTAGTAGGTTTCCGTGCATATTTGTGCTGATCCATTAATTACAATCTATGCTTGTTTGAGCAGGTTTTACTGAAACAAGGACGGGATGTTGCGGCACTGGAGTAATTGAAACGGCCATTTTATGCAACAAGGAATCAATAGGCACGTGTCAAAATGCATACCCATATGTTTGGTGGGATAGTTTCCATCCCACCGAACACGCTTATGGCTTGCTGGCTTTGGATTTGTTTGACCAGGCTGAGCCGGCTCTCTTGGCTCCTCCGCAGCCTTAGACTTACAATAAATAATGCAGACACCTTTGGATCATAGTCAATGTGTCAGTCATCTAATTCACATTTCGCCAACTTATAAAATGGCTTGCAGTGATGATAAAATTTATAATGGAGATCGAGCAGTTAAGACACACATATTGTGTAAAGGAACACAAGGCCGGTCTATTGATGAGATCATGTTGTTCACGGTTAACAAGGCTCCTTCTTTTTCAAAGTTTAGTGATAGCTCAGATAGGAGATAATTTGATATAATGTCAGTCTACAGTGAAGCCATTTTAGAAGAAATTTTTTTTGTTGGTAACACATTTTATTGTACTTTCAAGTGATTTTTTAAACAGTATTAGCCACTGCTTGAGTGGAACCAAAATCTTGCCTCCAAGAACTGTTCACATTGGTGGGCATCTCCATGTTTGTTGTGCATGTACTAGAATGATCTTGGTGTGAATTACCTGATGAAATATATTGTTTGGACTTCTTCACTCTTTTTATGCAGGACAGCCAAAATGCACATGATTATACTGGTGTTTTGTAATGTTGTAACAATGTAGTCACGGCGTGTTGCATGTAAAAGTGACATTAAAGTACTTTGAACTAGGAAGGCAATCTAGAAGCGTTTTACACTTATGAAACTCCTGATTACCACTATTGTATACAACTTTTTGTGACATAAGAACAAAGTGAGTTTACACTCATGTCTGTTCTTTGGTGAGAAAGTAGAGGATGTGACATTAGACAGGTCTAAGCCTATTCTTATATCTTGAAGTCAATTTTAGGTTTCAATGATCAAATTCTTTTAAAAATAAATAGAGAATTTTTTTCTGATCCAAATTTGTGAGTAATAGAACTTTGAGCCATGTAAGTATCATGAACCTTCTTGGAACTTCAAAAGATGGTAGGGCATCGAAACCTTAAACAGTCTTGCAAAATGTGCATGTGTCACAAAATTATGATTATGAATTTGAGTTGCAAAATTCATGAGGTTAGTGATAACCAATCTTCTTATCATGCAGTTTTTGAAATTTATGTTGTGAAGTGAAGGGGTTGACAATCATCAACCTCTTTATCAAATCGTAAAACTAGTGTGCACATTGCATGTACACTTTTGGAGGTTGCAATGAATTCTATTTACATCACTAGTAGAAAAGGTGCATGTGCCGAGGCAGGTGCCAAGGCGATGTTGCCCAGTTCTAAGTAGGTGGTGCCCATTTGCTTGGACATCTGCCTCAGCACATGCACCTTTTCTAGTAGTGCATACAAATCTTTTTCATCGAGTATCAGCCGTGTAGTTCGTATCAGTGTTATGCTAGTATTGTAAGAACAGTACGATGACTTTAATAACACCAGGGTCACCTGTGTACAGTACTTCCAATTTTTCCATATCAATCCATGTGAATACCCTGTACTCTCGATCATGTTTGAAATTGAAAGCCATGTGTTTCAAGATCTTGTTTGAACATGCAAGCGCTCACAATGCAAGGATGTACCATAAGCGGTTGTCAGGATTGGCTAAATGGAGAAGCTCAAATATTTAGGATTTTTTTTTTTTTTCAAAAGGAATATAATTTCTATTTTGAAAAAATGAATCTTAGAGGATATCCACAGAATTTGAAAAAATGAATCTTAGAGGATATCCACAGAATTTGAAAAAATGAATCTTAGAGAATATCCACAGAATTTGACATTGGTTGAGAAAAATAAATAAATAAATAAAAGAATAATAATAATAATAAATAAAATAAAATAAATAAAAATAAAAATAAAACAAATCTTAAACAACATCAGGTATAGCACATGCACCAGCTTTCCAGTAATTTTTTTTGTGGCATTTAAATGCCAAAAGCACCAAAAATAATTGACGAACAACAAGCCTTAAGGAAAATTTGAAGAAAGAATGGATGAAGATGTTAGATTGTTTCAATTTTTGAAAATAAATCAAATGAAATTGTCAATTTCAATGAAAAGCATCCAAATTACGTGGATGGAAAAATATTTCTATCCAAAATATAGATGAATATGAAAAATATTTGGCTAAGCCTTTTTATTTTATGTCACTACTTTAGCACTTCCTCAACAATTTTAATAAAAAAATCCTGGCAGCTTTCAAGGTTTTTATCAATTTTGCATCTATAGGTCCTAATACCATGTGACTCAAATGTCCTTGTTCCTTAGCATAATAGAGCAATGCAATGGAGCACCCTTTTGAAAACTAAATCGAAAGAGAATCTTCACTTAGATCGATTTCACTCTATGCACTTAAGAATGATTCAAGATATACCTTTTCACACAATGCTAAGTACTAGTAAACAATTTTCAATCCTAATAGAACATATATTATCATCTTTGAATAGATGAGTGGTTGTTAAGGTAAACATACCCAAAACCAACATTAAGGTGGTTACCCCATTTCCAACTAAATAAGAAATACGGATATGAGACATTGATATTATTTAGTATTATTATTTTTCAGAGATAGGCGGGAAAAAAAAAAACATTTCAACACAAGTTGAAACATAATTTTTGGATGAAGAATGAATTAGTTATAAATTTTCAAAGTTGAAGCATGACACATCCCATTCACGTTACATAGGTAGAGTTGTTTCTGTCTAAAGAAGATTTGTATTGCACACACTAAAGATGCTTAAACCAACAACAACGAATACATAATCACACTTACATATACTAAAACCAACAAGAGAAAACCCATTACCAACTATAACTCATGCTACAACCAACATCATTGCAGCATTGATTATGGAAAATGCTCCTAGTTGTTGGTTTAAGGCGCCAGTTGGGAATGGGGTAACCACCTTAAGATGCTTAAACCAACAACAACGAATTCACAACCACACTTACATATACTAAAACCAACAAGAGAGAACCCATTACCAACTGTAACTCATGCTAAAACCAACTTCATTGCAGCATTGATTGTGGAAAATGCCCCTAGTTGTTGGTTTAAGGCACCAGTTGGTAATGGAGTAACCACCTTATGTATGAGACTAATACATTTGAGGATAAAGGTGCACTACTATTGGTTTTAAGTTCATTGTTGGTTTTGGATTTACATACCTGGCTAGTAATTACATACTCAGGTGCTAAACAATTTCAAGACTAATTAGCATCCTCCACCTGAGCAGCTTTGGTAGAAAACTAGAAACACAAATCTCTCTAGATACATAAATTAATTAGATCCAGCAAACATTACGCCAAGCCCACGGGAAACTCTTTGCAAGTTAAGGAAAAGTTACGAATCGAATCAATAAGAAGCTGCTGGTTACATGGGCTAAAAAATCCGCCAGGCAGAATTCTTCTATGGGCTAAGAATAACAAAGGGGCCACCTATGTTACAAATCACTGCTATGAAACCAAGCCACTACCTATACAACCATTTGTCTCCTTGACTTCAAGTCAGTGATGCATACCACACTAATTTAAAATCCTACTAAATAATTAATAATGGTCAGAAAGAATTGATGCAGCACCTGACATCTAGGGTACAATTAACAAACCCCTATGTTGAGGCTGATCCTCTTACAATGTGTCGCCTCTTCCAAAGCTCATACATCACGGTGTGAAAAGCATCATAATCATGCGCTGGGCTATGCCAAATGAAGTGCTTTCTGGCCAACATGACATTTTTATGAAGCTCAGCATATTGCTCATCAGAAACAGCTTCCAGTATTTCCTTGAGTAGGGGTATGTCCTGGTGGGTTACCACAATGGAGAACTTCGACCAGTCCAAGATATCTTGCCAGGGAAGGTCATAATAGTCTGCGATGACCACGGGCACGCACCCATGGAACATGGCATCGCCGAGGCGCGCGGTGTTCACCTCAAACCCTTTGGCTTGAAGACAGAACTTACTGGTCATCAAACCCTGTGAATACGGGTATGGCACTTTGCCCTTGTGGATTAAAATTTTGTTGTCGTTACCCCACACCCGTACAAGCTCCTGTCGCACTGGGGAATTCGCTGATCCTGCAAAGAACGCCAATCTGGTTCTGCAATAAAACAGAAAAAAACACACCCAAAAAATGACCAGTAAGATATCATTCTAACATCACATCAACAAGAGAACAGAATAAGATACATGCACCTAAATTGCCCCCATAAAATGTACTGAATGCATTCATTTCAGGGGCGATTTCGGATGCACATACCCTAGCATCTAAGAAATGTAATTTTCCTTAAAAAGAAACACTTTTCCAAAATGGAACAAACATAATGCCGAGTTTGAGTTTTAAAGCAACTATGTCACTCTTTTGATTTTTTGGTCACACAAAAGACTATAACTCAAATTAACCCTTGTAACATTATGGATTAAACAACCTTCAGGCTCTCAATAGTTGTTTAGTTTATAATGCCAAACCAACCCTAAATGTTCAAGCCTGGACTGTTGGTTGACTTAAAAAGGCTCACAATCATTATAGATTCTTCACAAAGTCCAGTCTACTATTTTTCCTGTCCAACCTAGTAAAGTGCTTGTTCAACTCACTAGCATGTAATCATTGTGAAGATTTCCAAAATCTAGAAGTAGGGTGGACATGCATTTCAGTAGATTGGACTTTGTGAAGTCACAATAAACAGAAAGATTAGAGGTTAGAATCTTAGTAAAACCAGCCAATGAGAAAGTGACATGGTTACCTTTAAACTCAAACTTTAAGTCAGAAAAGACCAAGAAGTCTGAATTGGACCTCATGTTTTTTCAGTGGTTTTGAGTAGGTCCTACATAAATTTAAAGAAGACATGCATTATTCATTATTGATTTCAGTGATATAAAAAGTGATCCCATCTGAATTATATTTTTCACAACAGAATCGAGTGAATTTGTCATTTTAAATCCATGAAATCTTGGTACCAAGAAGATTTCCGAGCCGTGTTCACACGTCCTCCAGAAGCCCTAATTCTCCGAGAAGACGATGGGAATTAGGGTTTGAGGCTGTGCTCACCTCTGTGCCAAGTTGGTGAGTTCGCGGGGCGCGATGAAGGGGCGCGGCCAGATCTGCGGCACGGCAGCGTCCTTATGCGTAATGTAATTCGGGAGGTAGTAGCTGGAGGGGCACAGCAGCTGGATGGCATTTTCTCGGACATACGGCACCACGTCCATGGCGCTCCGGGCGATGGAGTGGCACGACAAGTAGAAGTGGTCCGCCCCGTTGCTGCGGTTCCAATGCCCGTACTTCTCCCGCACGCCCGTCACGTACTTGGCGCAGAACGCCTTCAACCCCGCCACGTTGATGCGCTTGTCCTGCCGCGCCTTCGTGATGGACACCGGCATGAAGAAAAAATTCGCCTTGCCCGCGTCCTTCGTCACGAACCCCGATCGGTAGAGCGCTTGCTGGAAAAACTCCTCGCTCGCGTAGTTCCCCGTCGGACTGTGGCTAATCGGCATGTAAATATTCACAAATGGATCTCGGCTGTTGTACGGGTACACGAAGATCTTGATGCTGCGCTTCATTTCTGCGTACTCCATCTCGAAGATGCGCCGGTTGTGGTAAGGCCCGTTCTCCTTCTCCACATCTGATTCAGCACAGAAAAACGACACTTGAGAGTTAACTCCTAAAGGATCAAGGATTCACGGTTTTTTCAATGAATCATGTTGTGAAAAATATAATTTAGATGGGACCAAATTTTATATGACCAGAACTAGTGAAGATCATTCCATGTGTTGGTCAAAACAGAAAGAAATTTGATCAAGAGGAAGTACAAATAGGACTTACTCAAAACTATTAAAAAAAACATGGAGTCCAATTTGGTCCTTTAGGGGTTAACTAGGGTTTTAGCTTGTGAGGGTCTTAGAATGGGTTACTCAGTGATTCCCGGCGCTTTTCTTTCTCGCTAATGGTGTCATGTTACCAATCACCGAGGATTGCAACCTCCACATCCCCGGGCAGGAAATGGAGAATTACCCTAGGAGATTCGCAAGATCGTCGATGGTGACATACTGCAACACTAGTTTAAAGCAAAAGCAAGGAAAAGCACAATTTGATACTACATCTCGTTCCAATGTTTGGTTCCTGGTAGTCTCAACGACTGTTCTTTCCTAAGCTGTCATTTCAACGGAATGGAAAACGGTGTCACTGACCCGTCGTCGTCTTCGTGAGTTTCATTGCAAGCCGTGCCAAATAAGCAATGGCGTCAGGTACTTTCTTCTCTCCTGCATCTCCCTTCTCCGAAGTTACTTCTTCAAGTTCTGCACCAGCTCCATCCTCTGCATGAGCTGCTGCATCCTTCTCTGTTTGAACTGGATCCTCGTCAGTAGGAGCCGCATCCTCTTCTGTATGAGCTGCATCCTCTTCTGTATGAGCGGCATCCTCTTCTGTATGAGCGGCATCCTCTTCTGTGTGAGCTGCATCCTCTTCTGTGTGAGCTGCATCCTCTTCTGTATGAGCTGCATCCTCTTCTGTATGAGCGGCATCCTCTTCTGTCTGAGCCGCATCCTCTTCTGTCTGAGCTGCATCCTCTTCTGTTTGAGCTGCATCCTCTTCTGTGTGAGCTGCATCCTCTTCTGTGTGAGCTGCATCCTCTTCTGTTTGAGCTGCATCCTCTTCTGTCTGAGCTGCATCCTCTTCTGTGTGAGCTGAATCCTCTTCTGTGTGAGCTGAATCCTCTTCTGTGTGAGCTGCATCCTCTTCTGTGTGAGCTGCATCCTCTTCTGTATGAGCTGCATCCTCTTCTGTATGAGCGGCATCCTCTTCTGTCTGAGCCGCATCCTCTTCTGTCTGAGCTGCATCCTCTTCTGTTTGAGCTGCATCCTCTTCTGTCTGAGCTGAATCCTCTTCTGTGTGAGCTGAATCCTCTTCTGTGTGAGCTGAATCCTCTTCTGTGTGAGCTGCATCCTCTTCTGAAGCTGCACCCTCTTCCGAGTCTCCGTTCAAATTTGCATGATCACTGAAGCTGATTTCCTCAGTCGTCTTCCTCTCATCTTCGTCCAGCCTTTCCTCACCAGGCTCCGGATCATAGGATTCATCAGCATCGTGGTGGCCGTCTTGCAGCTCATCGCCGGCTTCCAACTTCTCCAATTCGTCTTCAACATCACTTGCATTGTCTCTCCCGACGATGGTTGAATCGTCTTCGACATCAGTGCTTGGAGTGCCTCTCCCGACGTTGGTTGAATCGTCTAGTTCTCTCAATGCGGCTTGGTCTTCGTCGAACTGAGCAGTAGCCTGTGGATGCTCAAAGACGGGGAGACGAGCGTCCACTTGAGAAGTGGAAGGGTCGCGCGGAGTGATGAGAGACGTGAAGCTGAACATCAGGCGGGAGCTGCAGAGCAGAATGACAGCCACGGTCACCAGCCCCAACAGCAAACCTCGTCCTGCCTTTGAGTTCCCCGGACTGCGCCTCTTGCTCAGGGTGCTGTCCAGTAACGCTTGCTTGGCCGCCTTCTCCCCGTCTGCCTCCTAAACAATGTCCACATTCCACCACCACTTAGTAACGCTGCCAATAGAACTCGGTTTCAGACAATGGACGCTGAAAGAGAATCAGAATGATCTCATCTAACTTTGAGGACCCCAAGTGGTGATTACTATGTTATGCGGTATCTAACCAATGCTCACACCAAACAAGGAGTGAACCCAGCAACCATGAATTCGATCAAGGTGAGGGAGATGGGAAACGAGTTAAAGAACACTTCAGTTTACACACCACAAGAGAAAACAGGGACCGAGAGACATTGCACGTGTCCCATTGTGGTTAATGTCCTGGGTATTTGACAAGAAATTGAACTAGAGGAACAGGAGGTTTTTTCTCTTGTGCACAGAAACTATTACTGAAAATCGAACATTCCCATTCATCATTCACATGAGTGTTTCCTTCAGGAGTATTTCCCGTAAGTTGCACCTTTCTCACAGACTGATACATGTTCAAAATGTACAATGTAGAGGTTTGTAAAAATGTACAATGTAGGAAAACTCATAAAAGGAAAGAGATTCACTTAGAGGGACTTTCAATACTTCGCTAAACCTCCACCCGTGACAGCGTTATAGACGCACAGTTCAGATCCGCTACACCGACAGAGTGGAGACAAGGAAAGGCGAAGAGTCCGAAAGCCACTAATGTAGATCAGTGCGACCGAGGTGGAGGATAAAAAACCCTGAAAAAGTAGGCCCACTCGATCCCGGAGAGGGTTAACTTTGCTTACCTTCATCTTGACGCTCTAGATCCCGCGGGGGCGAGGTCCTGCTCCAGGGTCCTGTCATCCCACACACATTCCAACGATCCAATCCACTTTCAGAGCTGGGAGAGTCTATGCACGCCATTTATAGTCCCACGCCGAAACCCTCAATCTACAGCAAACAACCAACAATGCTGCGGCGCTGCGAGAGTCTCTCAAACAATCGAATGGATTCTCCAAAACCCTCGAAAACAATGATCTACTTCAAACTACAACGCTGCGAGAGTCTCGACTGGACAAAGATCTACTGCAATGAACAATGCTGCCGACTAACTTCGCTGCGAGAGCCTCAAACAATTAGATCATCCACTATCAACGAGATCTACTGCAAACAAGTAGTAATGAAAGAGAGGAACGATCCGCGGATCAGCATTATCCTTCGCCACAGACCACGCATGCACGACGACCGACCGACCTCAGGTGAGAACAACTCACCGGCTAGCTTGAAACCACCTGCAAGTCTACCTGCAACAACTTAACGCGGCGCAGGATAAGTAAACACGCTGCAACCTCCTGCATTCACTACATACGCCCCACTGTTGGTTGTTGCTGTTTTTCTCACTCTCACTGGCAAAAGCACCTCGTCGTCTCCTCTCCATCTCCTTTTCCTTCTTTTTCTTTTTCACAAGATGGAAACCATGGAATTCAGTGCAAACAATCAGCCCGGGTCTCCTTTCCTTCTCGCACCCTTGTAACATAGCTCCTTGAATCCCAGGGGAGGCTCTTCTCTGGCGGGGAAAATGATCCTTGAATCGCGCCCCACAGTTAAGAATCATCCCCACTCCAGTTAGTGCCATGACCAAAATAAGCCTCAGAATCTCCAGCATCTACTGAGCCGAAGCACGGATTTAGAGTCGGGGAAGCAAAGCATGAGACACTGTTCACAATAAACTTAACACTGGGAAGTCTAGTTGGCGCTCTTTGAGCTTAATATTTTTTCCTATTGATTGCGTTCGGTCGTCGTGCGCATTTTCGGCACAGTAGCCTAACCCACTGTGTTACTGTAGCTAACCAAAGTAGCTGAAATGGCTTTTATTAGTACTTGTCAATTTCAGTTGTGTATGGGTGAGGTAAAGCTTAATATCATCCAAATGGCTAGGACCTACATTCCTGTGCGTCAGTGGCGCCGTAGTTCCTGCAATGTCACAATGTCAACGAGGTGGTGATTCTGTGCGTAGGATTCTACGAAGCTCAGGAGACTGTTCAATCCAACTGAAGAACCACCGAGACATTCTTGTCATCCGGTGCAGTGAGCTGTGCAATGAGAAAAGTGTTGAGTGAGAAACTTGATTGATTTATATTTATTTATTTAATCTTTGCATAATAACCTTTGCTCAACAAGGAGCTCGTTCTAGAGCTACAGTCACTATGATCAAGCCTATGTCTTATTTGACAGGGGTCTCATATGCAATTCCCTTCTAATCTCGTGTTTCCCACCAATATTCAAAACAAAATCAATGTCCATATCGCCTCCTTAACCCCTAAAAGCCCGAGGGGTATTGGACAAAACATAGATGTGTTATAATATGTGCCTTCCATATGTTTGATGAAGGTTGGTTCAATAGACAAAATGTAGAGTATCATCTTTACAAATTATCCATACGGTCAAACTTCCAAAATAATCTTTAGATCAATTTTTAATGAATTTAAAAGCATTAACCTTCGAAAATTTGTATAAATTATAATTTTCAATTTTAGAGTTCAAAATTTAGTACAATTGGTTAAAGTTGGGCTATCTATCGTAAACTTCAAAAAAGCAAGAGAAACGATGGAGGAATCATCATTACTTTCCCCAAATAGCAAATTTTGTAACACTAAGACAATGTTGAAGTGATCTACTTTGAAAAATTCTCCCGGGTGGAGTTTAACTCGGATTGCCATAATTCAAATTGGGTTGGAAAGTAGACTTGATGTAGTATTTTAAAATATATTTTATTTTTTCAAAAAAAGATTTTTTTGTTCCGGGCAGCCCGTTTTTCCCGGGCAGCGACCAGAAAATGGTCGCTCGGGAGCTTAGGGGTTAAAAAGAAAATTCAACAAGTGGCAGGCTGAAAAAATTGACCACTACTAGAATATCCAATTTTTATGTTGATTTGGTTGCGATGATTCGGTTCACTTTTTCGTTGATTTAGTCCCGTTTTTGTTCAAATCAATGGATTGTTGTTCAAATCAACAGAAAAGTTTGATGTTCAATGTTCTCACGAAATGGGGAATGAAAAATGACAAGTCTTCTACTAGTGTGATGACAAAAAATTGGAGATTGAGGTAGCGAACAATGAGAAAGCGGCCAAGGTGTATTCACAATCAGGACCAACACAACCCCAACTCGAGATGCACTGAAAATAAAAGGCCAATTTGTGGCCTTGCGGCTCGGGGAGGTCATTGTTGAGAATTTAGAAACTATGAAAGAACAAAAATAGGGTGTCTTTTATTCATTTGAGATAAAAAATGTAAATTTGTAGAAGTAATATAAGGTGTTTTGAAACCAATTACAAAATTTTAGGAATATTCTTAGAATATACCCCTATTATACTGCTATAAATAGTAGGATATTCCAATTACTTCATAGCCCTCCATTAAATACCCTTTGTACGCTAAGATAGATAGAAACACCGACCCTTTTGCAAGGCCGGCGTGAATAAAGTGTCCGTTTGTAATGTCAATGACCCGATGCCCATCGGACAGAGGGACATTGGAACAATACTACCCTCCCCTTTCGAGGATGGACACTATAGTAACCGGAACAAAGTAACAGTAACAGTAACAAAAGAAAATAACAAATTAATGATGGCTGGGTATACGATTGTATAATGGTATTTTGAAGTTAGGTATTATCACCAAGTCATGAGTTCCTTGGTTGGTTGGTGAAAGGCATTGTATCACATTTATGTGGTCCGGGTTCGAAACCAATTAGGCTCGTTGAGCAGTGGTGTGATACACATGGCTTGGTGATGCTAGTGAGTTATCATGGCAGGAAAGTTGTACCAACCAACCGGCCTGTCCTATCCCCTGAGACAAGTTGAGCTAGTTGTTTGAAAAGAGTGGCTAGCAGTGGTTTTCACCACTACCCTCCCTCTATTTGTACGCTCATATGTACCCAAAATTTACACTAAGTGACCTCCCCGAGCTTTGCGGCCATTTCTAGATTTCAATTAAAAAAAACTATTTTTTCGTTAAAATTTACTTTTTTCTAGCGATTAGCACGCTTGGATTCTTTGCAAATTTCAATGGCTCTTTTGGTCTCTTCTTCCTTTTATCTTCCACCGTCTCTTTGCCCCAAACAACATTAAGCATGGGAGAAATGACCTTTGTTATAATCTTATTAAATTGGGTACTTAAGACCGGCCTCCGGGAGGTCACTAAACAAAAAGTAGAAAACCACGTGAGTTAAACTATAGGGTCCTTTTTATTCATTGGAGGAAAAAATTCTACCTAATCATAAAATTTTATGTGTTATATACAATATTTTAAACTCAAGTAAGGAATAAATTAAGAATATATTTGGAATATACCTATAGTTGGTTCTATAATATACCTCAAATATTCCATTGTGTGATAGCCCCTATTAAAATACCCTTTTAATGCACGTGGTTACACTAAACACATGCTAGTGACCTCTCCAAGAGGCCGGCTTTAAACATAACGTTCTTAATATCCTATTGGACCACACCCTTTACATTGTAGCAAAGTTGTAGAGAAATTGATAATAAAATAATTCAACCCTCCAAACTTCTTCACTTAGACGAGTTGAAGTTAAAGAAAATTCTTTGTGATTCCTCCGATCCCCTAATAGATGCTTGAGATTTGGAGGTGAGCAGTATTGTTGCTCAAGAATCTTATGAATTTTGAATGAATTGGTACCAAGAAAAAATGGCCTCAACTTCATATGTAAAAGTGGTCCTAACAAATCCGCATGGCTTGTACTGAATAATTGTTATGATTTCCAATTCAAGTCCTAAATGACGGAGTTGCTGCAGATGGATAGATAGAAACTTCGGTCCTTTTTGATGGAGTACTGGTAATGTTTGGTCCTTTTTGTTGTAAACTTCGGTCCTTTTTCGAAGGCCGGCGTGAATAAAATGTTTGTCCGTTATGTTAATGATTTAATGCCCACTGGACAAAGGTCCATTGGAACAAAACTACTCTTCCATTCCGGGAATGGACACTATAGTAACATAAAATGGATGCAGCACCGGGACTTCCCGGGAGGTCACCCATCCTAGCACTATTCCGGCCTAAAGGCACTTAACTTCAGAGTTCTGATTAGATCTGGTGTAGTAGCCTTGGTATGACCGCATCATGCTGCTGCAGACACAGAATGAGGAGGCCCAATCCCAATCGGATCACCATCTCTCGCTACCAAGGACAATGCCAATACCCAATCTATTATACAATACAACTCGGTTTTTCTCACTCGACTGTTCCACGCTGGAATTCGTCGAGGAGACAACCCAAGCTCAAATGTGAATGTGCTCAACGGCACGGGTCCCACTCCTTGCTGCAAATCTTCTCAGGGCGGAGTGATGAGGAAAGAAAAGATTGAAAGGTTTATTGTTACTTTGCTGGTGTATGGAAGGTGAGCAATGCATCGTCGTTATGTTTCTTTTATCTGAAGGCAAAGTGTTGCGAACAAAAAATCAAGTTTCTTTGTTGTCGTTAAGTTGAATTGTTGAAGATGAGTTTGTTTGTTTGTTGTTGAAGAAAAAAGATCAAGCTGAAAAACAAAAAAAAATTGTTTGTTGTTGAGGAAAAAAAATCAAGTCGATTTCTTTGCTGTTGAAGTAAAAAGATCAAGTTGAATTATTGAGGATGAGGTTTCTTTATTCGTGAGAAAATTTTATATCAGAATCAATGATTCTAGTGGTTTGATTTGGCTCTATTTTTTTAATTTTCATTTGATTTTTTTGGTAGGAGTTTATGGATTAAGTTAGCTAAGACATTTACTTTGATGGTGTGATATGGGTACGAATGAGACGTGTCTCACTATATGTGACTTATATGTAACTCATTCTACGTGTAGTACAAATTCTATCTTTAATCCTTTAACATAGTGACAGATTTAACATTGTTTTCAAAGATTCGTCATAAAATGTTTAAAGAATAACAAAAATGGAGTTTATGTACAACACATATTTTTAAATGACAATGTTAATATCAAAACATGTTTATGATATTAAAAAATGTAAATGACAATGTTTATTATATTTGTTATTAATATTTTAAAATTAATTTTGCAAGGTTTTTTCTTGAAATTTAATTAAAACTCCCAAGTTAACACAAATAAATATTGTAATGAAATTTGAACAACATGCTCTACAAGATAGTATGGTTTCTATAATTTGATTATAATAGAGTTATCCTTAAAGTCACCTTGTGTTTGAAGAAGATACCGTGAATTTTGCTTCAATGTACTATTATTTGTTCACCCCAAATAGTTAAAACGTATGAAAAAGCTTGGTGGTCTATCATTAGCAGGTGTGTAAGAGCTTGGTGGTCTCTAAACTCAAGGAAAACTAGTTTAGCCGTCAAAAAAAACGGCTCAACTAGTTTTCCATGAGTTTGAAGACCACCAAACTCTTACACACCTAATAATGAGAGGCCACGAAGCTCTTCCCTACCTTTTAACTATTTGGGGTGAACAAATTATAGTACATTAGTGTAAAATTCACGGTATCTTATTCAAACACAAGGTGACTTTAACCCCTAAAGGACCAAGTGGACACATTGTGTCCAAAAATAATTTAATTACTTTAATAACTTGCTTGGATTTCATAATTTTGACTCAATGTTAACTAGAGAATTGAAAATGTCCGTTACAAGAACACAAAAATCTTTCAAGATTTGCAATTATGTGGGTTGATTCACCGGGAAAAAACTAAAACGTCAACGTAGGTGAACTTGGGACATGGTAGTTAAGGCGTTTTCACACTTGAACGTCACATTCGTTAAAAAAAAGAGTATACAATATGTAAAATATTTGCCATTATTGCATCATAACACTATATAATATTTACGGAAAATGTTTAAATATATTTAAAATGGAATCTTTTCAAAATAAATGGAATCTTTTCAACATATTTTATATTATTTTGGAATATTTTGGAATATTTCAATATATATATTCGAATTCTTTAAAACATTTTATACAATGTAAAAATCAACAATGATCACAAACACCGGCTCAACAAGTCATCAACAAGTCACTTTACCCAAACATAAATCTTTGAGAACCAATCATTGTTGTTGTATTTAGTTTTAGAACACCATTTTTTGTGAGCACTTAGATATAGTACATCTTTGTATGCTCCTAAAATTTCAAACGATAATCATGGTTCTTAATTTTATGAAAAAGTTTGCAATGAATGACCTGTTGGTTTTGTTCAAAAATTTCAAAGATCAACTTATGATCAAACCTTATAATCATGTAATATATGCAGTAGATTGTTCTAAAAATTGACATACAGTCTCATGACTAAGTGCTCTTTGAGCTTCAATGGTGAAGTTTTCTTCATAAATACCAATCAAAAGATACAATTTCCTTTTTGAAAGCATCACGAGAAAGTGATAAAATTTTAGGAATGAGAATGGTCCTTTAGGGGTTAAGGATAACTCTAATACTTTGGAAAATTATGTTTAAGGTCTCTTTTCTTGAACTCAACACTAACGTCAATGTGCTCAACGACACGGGTCCCACTAGTCTGCAGACAAATGGTTACACCTGCAGACAAATGGTTTAGGGTTTTAGAGCAGCTCCACCGCAGCCCTCTCAGGGCCCCTTGCACTCTAGAAGTATTTGAAAAGTGCCAAGGGCCCTTCCAAAATGCTTCTTGACTCTGGATCCTAGCGTGTCAAGAAATGGCCCTTCAAATCACTATTTAATTGACTAAATCCCCACATTCTACTTGTGATTGGTCCATTGACTATTTAATGTGCACTTTTGATGTGTGAGGGGCCTCCAAGGGTGGGGGAGTGTAAGTGCAAGGGCTCTTCAAATGTGAATGAATAATTTGAGCGTGTCATCTCTAGCGTGTAGGAGTGGGGATGCTCTTAGTTAGGGCCACTTCACACTATGGCCGAAGGTCAAGAGGCCGTCGATTTCTACCAATCAAATTGCAAGAAACCATGGTTTCGGCCTCTCAACCCTTCACACTAGAGGCCAAAGTCCAAAGGCCGTGGACCTTCAAAATGCTTACATGGCAACACTTTTGGACTAAGGTGACGGCCTCTCGAGAGGAAGTTTGGGTCCTACATTTTGCAAGACCCGTCACTATGGTCGAGAGGCCGTCGATTTCTTTTCATAAAAAATGAAAACTATATTTTATGCCTATTTTCAGTAGATTTCTTTGGACTCTCAACAAAGTTTGGACTCTCAATGCCACGGCCTCTCGACTTGGATAGCCATAGTGTGAAGTGGCCCTTACATTAGAACCAGGACTCTAGGAGGTATGACTTACAATGTAGCTTCCATGCATAAAGTGTGCCGAGAGGAATTTTTCTGCCTGCCTCCACTTGAATGATGAATGTTGTTTAACCCTTAAACGTCAAGAGGGCCTGGACGGGGCAGATCTAAATTTTTGGAGGCGAAATTTATTTTATTTTATTTTATTTTATTGGCAAAAACAGCTTTGCAGTGCATTGCTGGCTAGCACTGTAGCAGTGTAGCACTGCGGGACTGCTTAACTTCAGCTGCCCCAACCTCAAAACTTGTTCAATTTGATAACTTTGATTGCTTACCAATGATTCCACAATCTCTCAAATGAGGCGAAAATTTGGAATCTAGATCGCTTTTTCAATAGCTTTCCAACGCAACAAGTCTCGCTTGATTTGGTTGAGAAATGAAACTTTTTTCTCCAATTATTCCTTTTAAATAAGCCCATGGGGCTTACCTTGACGTTTAAGGGTTAAGGTACTTAGCGAGGTTGAAAGAAGAGAATATCGTCGCAATTCAAATTTATGATGAGCTTTATAGCTAGTCAACGCTATCTATTTTGTGCCATTTCGTTAATCTTTTTGTTTACAACCAAATTTTGGAGTGTTCAGTCATGATGATTTGCAAGCTCCGTGCTTAGATTCCGAGTCTATCAAGCTTGTTGCTTCAATTTCACGGACCTTTCGGCTTCACCTTTCTCTCTCGCTATCTCGATCAGGCCTTAACTTAGTTAACTTAGGGTTTAAGGTTCCTGAAAGGATCATCGCCAATGGAGGGTAACAATGGCGAAGAGCATGTTTTGGAAGATGCAAATCTCACTGAAGGGATCTCCAGATACTCTACAGCATGTGAATCGTTGACTCCAGAGACTGCTGGCCTTGAAGAGCCTGACGTCTCTTCGGTGTACTATTCCCCACGGATTCAGAACATGCTGGAGCGAAGGAGTGAGCAGTTCGCGACCCAGGCGGAAGCCGATATCGAAGCTTCGAGAGTGACTTGGAGCGAGATGGACACGATAGCTGATGCGGACGATGAGGACGAAGCAGAGTCAAACAGGCAGGTGTTTCGCGAGCTTCAACAGCGGTACGGCAAATTTTTCAAAACCAGTCCCAAGAGCGTGGTGTTAGGGGAGAGGTTTGCATCGGGAGGCCAAGCCGACATCTACCAAGGGCTTGTGCAGCGGAAAGATGGCTCATGGCACGATACTGCGCAGCGGGAAGATGGCTCATGGCACGCTTTTACGTGGGCGTATAAGGTAAATCACAAGTACCTCAACATTCCCCTCCAAGTTTACATGTCATGTGATGTTTTCTTTTAAAAACTGCCAGGTTTTCTACTGCCGGTTCTCCAAGTATCGCTCCTTTTGATGAGTTGAGGCTTTTTGACGGGTTGACTTTGTGTGAAATCACCCCTGAAGGTATTCAAATTAGGGGAAGGCAATGCCCTCCGACTGTTGGAAAGATCCATGCCACGGGGAATGATATCCAATTTAGGTCCATCCGGTTGTTACGTCGATGGCAACATCTTTGGAGCGTTTCTGTTGGACGATGGAAGAGTTGTGTTTAGGATGCAACGTCACTGGGGGGATTTGCGAAAACTCATCGATGTGAAGAAGGTAAATGTTTTTGCACACTTAAATAATTAATCTTCTTGAATGTCGACACATGCCAAACTACATTTTGTATCCACTTACACTATAAGTATGTATCTCTTTTGATCTTGCCTTACTAGGGATAGGGTTGGTCTGCAGGAAGCGAATCGTAACAAAGGCCCACCATTCTCAAACTTCATGGCATATTGCTGCATGTGCGACATTGCGAGGTGTATGCAACGGTTGCACAATGACAACATTATTCACAGAGACCTGAAAGCAGCGAATGTGCTTGTAATGCGGGATACCACCGATCCCAGAGACTGGCTAACTTTTGGGTGTCAAGTGGCAGATATGGAAACCTCGGGGACGGTGATTGGGACGCAGTTTTGGAGAGCGCCCGAGATTTTGCGTGAAGTTGAAACAGCGAGGAAAGAAAACCGGCGTGTGAAAATTCGGAGCTCCGAGCTGTACACCAACAGGGTCGATGTGTACGTGTATGCAATGACTTGTTATGGAATTCTCACAGGTCAGCTTCCGTTTGAAGGCCTAGTTCGTTATACGGAGTATGAGGAGGTTTACAGTGGCAGAATCCGACTTGAGTGGCCGGGAAACATTATACCCGAAATCTTGCACTTGCTCCAACGATGTTCCCATCTCCAACCTTCAGAAAGGCCTACATTCGGTGAGATCTATTGCGTTTTATTGAGATATATGTGCGTTCCCCATTCGATCCCACTATGATGTGACCTTAGGATTGATGGAAATGCTTGCTGCTTGATTGAGCATCTACTCCTGAATGCTTACAGCCCTCTCCAGATTTAGAGAATTGCAAAGTTGCATTATAAAATGCAACTAAGAGGGATATTTTGAACTTGATGTATAATAAAATTTTGTGCACTATGAATTGATCTATAATTGTATTTATTATTTATCTACACTTTCTTTCCACTGTACCGTATATTCTGTTTGTGAGAATGGAACGAGATTGGTTACTATTGATGCTTGTTGGGAATCAAGCTTGTGCCTCTTCAATTTCAGCCCACTTGTTGTCTACCTCCCTTTTAACATCGAATGTTCCTACACAGAAGTGTTGAAAACAATGTCAAAAAGAGTAATGAAATTAACACCGTTTTTTGGTAGTGTGTAATCACAAGCATTACAGTCATTGTTTTGGCAAATGCTCAAAGCCATATCATACTTGAATTCAAACTGGAGAATTGAGTGTTGCTAACTTGATTTTGAGAGCCTTTAGAGAAGACGAAAAATTCTCCATGTCCATGAAGGCCCATCTCCACTAACCTACTCTTCATGACATGCACAACCAATGTAGTCCCAAAAAGGGTTTTGTTTCAGACACTCATTTCGACATTGTCTTTTACACTTTAGTATAAAAAATAAATGTTTCAAGTGTTGAAAATAATCCCAAAAAGAACAACATTCTCTTTTGGTACTTAACACGAGGTGACACTCTATTCTTTGAATTGACATTTTGAGAAAAATTATTTAACAGTACTATTTGGAGGAATATTTTGGAATTGATGTACAAATGAAAGTTGTAGATTTTGAATTTTTTAGATTCCATTTGTACGGGTAAATTCACCCATGCTATCACCAATATTTTATTATAAAATTTGAAAGGTAAAATAAAAAACTCCTTCTAAATTTGATTCAAAATATCAACATTTTTTTAGTAAAATTTGTTGAAATGGATTCGAAATTAGATACTCTTAACATGGTGGTTTTTTGAAAATTGTGTGATCCTTAAATCTATGACCTCATTTTTGCAAGGCCACTTTGGAATTAAATTCAATGCAATTCTGGCTTGGTCAAAATTTCACGTACTTCTACATTTGTAATATTAGAATTTTTTTGTACTGGCTCTAGAAATAGATAAATAGATAGGAACCTGGACCTCTTTCGAGGTATGTACTCTAGAAACATATGTTGTATGTGGAAAAGTGGCCTCGTTCTTTTCAGGCTACCAACAAGCTTCTTGAAAATAGAGGGATTCACAAAATTCACACAATTTTTTGTAATGTATGGTCCTTTGTAAGCTTCTTTGTAACGTATGGTCCTTCTAGCCTCTAGGAAATAAAACAAAACGTAAATACCTTATCCACCTTGAATGTGTACTAATGGGTGCTCGTCGTCTGTGTTGCCATTTTATAACTACTAGTTAACCCTTTCAATATGACAAAGATTGTATAATTCGTATATTGATGTTTGTTGTTTTTATTTGAATAATTGATCTTTTAGTGCATACTCCGTATGTTTTTGTCAGAATTACATTTCATGTTCTTTCGGTTTTGTTATATGTTTGGTGTTTGTTTGTTGTGTTTGCTAGAAGTGTTTGAAGAGGATATTAGTGTAGCGATTTTCTTGTTTATGTTTGTAGTATTGTTCTAGTAATTGTACAGTACATTGTGTTGTATGATGTATGGTTTGTTGTAAGGGAACTGGGAAAGACGGCTAAATTAGTTTTCCATGAGTTTGAAGACCATCAAGCTCTTACACACCTAATAATGAGAGGCCACTAAGCTCTTCCATACCTTCTAACTATTTGAAGTGAACAAATAAGAGTACATTAAAGAAAATTTCACGATATCTTATTCGAACACAAGGTATTGTAAGGATAACTCTACTATATATCAATGTTTTACATATAAATGAATGTCTGCACACTATTGATAGAGTGGCACAATAGAGTGGCTTCCCTGACGTAAAGGGTCTCTGAATCTCTGATTGATATATTGTATCACAGTGGACTCGTTCTTTCTACCTTGCTTTGAATTGCATTCTACATTACCAGTAGTGATTGTTTTAGTTGAAGAACCCTCTTTTCCAGATGAGAAATCCTCATTCTGTGTTTCTTTCCATATTATGTGATAATTTTTTCCTCCTTAGGTGTTAGTATGGTTTGTTCATAGCCAAGAATTCCACCTCTGGAAGGGGTTTTCATTCCTCTTGACCTTCTGTACGTAGAAGGCACAAATACAGAAGACCACTGTGGGTACAAGAGCCAAATTTGTCCAACTGATTGTATGAAGAGATGACAAATTGTTGCCATAATTAGGGGTAATAGAATAACTCTTCACAGTTTATGCACTAAAAGGAGAAGGCGTCGCTTTTCACTCGGTAGGTGAGTCAAATGGCACCAGTTCGCACTCACTGTTTAAGCTCTCTAGACTTGGTGAGTGCGATTTGTCACATAGGACAAGTGTGTACAGTGAACTCTGACACTGTTCTGAGTGAGAAGCAACACCTTTGCTAGTAGTGATGTGTTCCGAGCTAACATGAATTGTTTGGGTTGTTGTGGATGGCATTAGACTTCTTCTCAGGGAGTTTGTCTTTACATGTTCATACCATGTGAATGTGTTTGTCTTCTTATCTCTTCCTACCCTCTTTAATCCTTAGGATTCATGTTTAGAGAATGACCAATTTGATTGATCATATTGTGAAAAATAGAATTCAATTAAGTTCGAATGAGTGAAGAACATTATTTGCACATTCATTTGTTAGGTACTTGGACTCGCGTACAACCGCTCAAGGTTATACACACGTTCAAGGTCAAAAGCAATGCAGTCTCTTTCCACACATTTCGCTCACGGTTCAACTGACCTCAGTAATGTTGCAGTCTCATCTTGGTTCTAACTCTTAGTTTGCACAACATTGACACTAGTAGGAAATGTGTCGCTTTTCACTTACTATAAATGAAAAAGGAATGTAATCGCGTCAAGCACATGGGTTGTGTCAATGTTGGTGAGTAGTTTTGGTCACAAGAAGACAGAAATATAGGCATAATATTCCGACACTGTTCATTGTTCTCACAAAGTGGGGAATGAAAAACAACAGGTATGCCACTAGTGTGATCATTCCATAATTTCATATCCATAAATCACATGCACACAATGACACACTTGCTAAAGATTAAAAAAATGAGCCTTTTACTTCATCGTCTGAGCTTACACAACAACCTGTTTTGCAAGCTTTAAGACTTCTAAGGCTCTAGAGCTATATAATGCGAATCACCAAAAATGTGTCTCACTGCAGCGCAGGATCCCTATAACTACTAAACTACTCCTTGCTACAGCTTTGGTCAGGGCTCATTCACATCTAGGCCCTGCCGCAGTTGCATCTGCGTTCCCAAAAAGGAGGATGGTAAAACCAAGAAACAAAAATAAATAAAAAATTCAAAGCCTTGTCTTTTCTTGCTGCAATTACTGTTCAAGCATTGTGTAGCTCCATTACAGTGCCGCAAGTAGAGCTATGCTCCTTTTTTTGCGTTGCATTCCTTTTTGTCACGCGTTAGAGTAATTTCTAATTGCATATTTATATTTCTTGGTTGACAACAAAGTCCCTCAAGTTAGTACCTAACGTATGCATGCATGCGGTAGCGTTGGTGAATGTGAATGGGCTATCACTGGTAGTCCCATCGCCCATTCTTCTCACACTACAAGGAAACTGGTCATTTCTCACTAGTCACTTCTCACTTGGCACTTGTAACAGACATGTGGTTTTCCATTCCCCACTTTGTGCAAATAGTGAAGAGTGACGGAATATTGTGTTGTCTTCTTTCTTGTGACCAAAATCACTCACCAGCATCGACGCAACCCATGTGCTCAGCACAATTTCATTCCTTTTTCGTTTATAGTAAGTGAAAAACGACACATTTCCTACTAGTGTGGTGAGTGCAACTTGTCACGTAAGACAAAGTTGGTGAGTGTAACTCGTCGAATAAGAGAAGGGTTTCCTTGATTTGAGACAATGAGATAAGACCAGTTTCCTTGTAGTGTCATGGTTGTTGTTGCCAAGTGACACACATCCTGATCAATAAAAAGGCAAGAGAAAGTCTCCATGTTACCTACTCAAAACAACAAAATCATCATAAGGCCCAATCATCACTAGTCACTTCTCACTAGTCACCTCTCACTAGTCACTTCTCACTAGGTGATTGAAAATTAAACCTCAAAGGGACAAGGCCCCTCCCAAGGGTAGCTCCAATGGAATCTGAAAGACATGAAAGACATGTACTACTTGGGCATAGGATTTTATATTAAAAATAAAAATAAACAAATATGAAAATGCCCACCACCGCAACACTATCAAGTCAAATTGCGCGTTGCCAAACTAGCGCCGTGGTGAACTAGTGCAACAATGGTTTTTTTTGTTTTTAAATTTTTAAATTCCTTGTTTCTTATAACAACAGCTTTGGAAAGATGCGTTGCCCAACCACAGCTTCCTTTCCCCCCCACAATTCCTTCATGTACTTCTACAACTTTCCAAATCAGACGCAACTTGAGAACCTTGCCTTTCTTTTTCTATAGCTTTTCAAAGCACCAATTCTCTCTTAATTTGGTTAAGAAAATCTACTTTTTCCCATTATTCTTTCAAAACTAAGCCTATGGGATTTAGTTGACCCTTTAAGAGTTAAGGATTCGGATTATGTATTAGCGACATAAAGTTGGCAAGAAAGTCTTCCTTCAAGAAAAAGGACCAATAATAGATCCACTACCCATGCCCTTGAGACACAAGTAGTTGAACTATATCCAAGAGACCTTTCATTCACAATGGTCCCTAAGGCTAACTTTATTATTATTATTATTATTATTATTATGATGGTGGCAAAGGGCATACTAAGCTTTCTACTTATGATCTACACTAACACAGTATTACTGCACGTTTTGATTATTTCATGTAAAGTTGTTTGTCCAAGCTCTCTACATATTTCTTTTCTTTAGGAGTTTTAAAAGTTCAGAGTTGCTTCCTTGCTAATTTTTTCTAGAATGAGAGCAATGTCAACCTTCACTTGGCAGGTGTCCTGTTTAAATGATGATATCAAAGGGGCTTACCTTGTGTGCTGCACATATGTATTTGGTATTGTGTTTGATTTAGTCATTCATGCAAGAGAAGAGACGATCTCCCACTGTATTTATCTTAGTTGTTCCGATGCCCTTTGTCCGGTGGGCATTTGGTCATCAACATTACAAACAGACACTTTATTCACGTTGGCTTTGGAATATGACTGGAGTTTCTATCTATTTATTTAATTATGATTTTGTTTGTTACAAGTGTGTTGCAATACTATTTAAATAATGTTATGAATTTACAATTAAAATCCTTGTTGTAGATTATTTTCAATTTTATAAATTTTTGTAGTATCGATGGCACTGCTATATTTAAGTAACTCTAGTCAACTGTCTTTTCTAATCGTATGAGCGGGCCTGAATAGAATGAACAATGTTGCGAGCAAAGGAGAATCATACCTCTAGACTTGAAGCAAGAATCGTGCCCATACCAAACTGGTCAGTTGGTAAGGGAACTATACTTTAAAGGGAGCATTTACCTTAAAATGTACGTATCTACTATAGTGTGACATTTCTCTCTTGGAATGTCACACTGCAATAAATACACACGTTTTAAGGTAAATGCTCCCTTAAAGGTGTAGTTACCTTACATCACTATCAAGCAAGAATCGTACCATTTGACAAGATACCCGCCGGTTATATCACCCCTTCTACCCACCTAGCATTTTGCCAAATATCCTTTTTCCAATTTCTTTTACGTCGACAGTAAGGCTTCAATTAACCCGTAAACGTACCAACCCTTTGAACAGAAGTAGATTCTAGCCTCAAAAGTAGATATTAGCATGGCTTAGATGTACGTGAGGTGTACATGAGAAGACCATTGCAAGCATGAAATCTACCCAACAAAATGGACATATTTGTAGTTGGAAGCCTCAGTCTCCAATATTATCAACAACTCCCCATTACAAAAGTTTTATAGTAGTTGGTAGAGAATTTAATAGGTTTTCAAAGGTGACTTGGATGAAAATATGAGAAAGTTACAGGTAAGGCTTCAAATATGTTCGTGATCCAGTTTCTGGATGCTGGGACGTTTAGGGGTTAAAAGAACACAGGAAAAACACTGTACCCACCAAATCAGTTCGTGGTCTCTAAATTACGGTATATGAACAAAATTTCCCGTACGAGAGGGTTAGATTCGACTGCCAGGTGTCGAGATCGATTTTCCACGTCAGATTTGAAGGTCCACGTCATCTCTAACCAATCGAAAGAAGGCACGTGTAAAATTTCTACAATTTGAGTTCGAAACTGACCATGACACGTGAAGATCCGCTATTCAAACCAGAAACCCATTCACACCGCGCTCCAATCATCCAGATCCCAAACCAGGTGACACGAGACCTCGAGCGAGACCTGGATGTGACCCGCATGTGACCCGCATGCAAAGGCTGCAAGGCCTTTTGTTGTCTCCTCCGTCCCCGGCCTTCAGTTCGCCATCGCCCAATTCCTCTTTGAAGCGTTTGTTTGTGTGTTTTTTTTTTTTCGCAAGCTCGAGGGGCACGCATTCAATCCATGACGACGATGATGAAGCTCGCGGTGGTGTTTCTAGCAGTTGCAATCACCGCAGTGGCGGCCGATTCGGTGACGGACGAGCTGGAGAAGAACGGGCTCCCCGTGGGGCTTCTCCCGAGCTCCGTGGCCAGCTATTCCATTTCCCCCGACGGCCAGTTCACTCTGTCTCTGAAGGCGCCTTGCTACGCCAGGATTGACGACCAGGTGACCAAGCTCCATTCCTTTCTTTCAGAGGATTATTTCTCTTCATACCTGTCGGTGTGGGATCTTGTACTCTCATTCCTCTGAATGTGTGCTACAATCAACGACGGTCCAGTTAGTGTACAGGATATTCAGTTTCGTAAGTGTGCTACAATCAACGATGGTGTAGTAAGGGAGGTCTCAGTGTGGAGGCCGAGAACAAATCGTGTGTAGGAGTCTTCGGTTTGCTCGAGATGTACTGACAGTCTTTTTCCTTTGCTATGGCATCAGAAGTTCGTGATCTTGCAATGTTGTATTTAGGGTTTGTTCGGTGTCTACGAAACTCGTACAATTGTTTTTATGCTGATGTCGCTCTCTTGTTGTGGAGAGGTGGACGCTTCAGTTTTCTCGATTCAATACCTCGGCTTTGTCACTGTTTACTAGGTTTTATTAAGAGTTTTTGGCCTTAGATCAATTCATTTAGCTCAAGTAAGATTATTGTAGACATGCTAATAACCGTACACTGCCAATCACCTTGCACTTCAATGCAAATAAAACGACCAACGAACTGTGTCAAAGGTGAACGGTGATAAGATTAAGATGTCACAGGATTTTCCATCTCTTTACGAGGTTTCTATCGTTGGGGTGAGACAGAGGTAATTAGTTTTTTTTTTCAATTGTGCTGGGAGATACTTTGAGGGAACATTTATAACTTGAAAGCTAAAGGTTAAATAGTATGCGACCTTTAGCTTGAATCCAAATTCACATAACTAGAGGAGCACAATCATCCAGAATGAGGATAAGTGCCAGGTTGTAATTTGACATGATCTACGCATCTTGGGCACTTTTTAATTAGTATGAGGATCAGTCGTACAGATTAAGTTAGGGAGCCACCTGATCAAAATTCTAATATTGACCATATTGCCATTATTAATTTACTTTTACGCAAAGATCCACACTTTGAGTGAATATCACCATTTCAGATAACCTGGTCCCAATGTTGTTTGTTCGTTGAGTAAGGTTCTGAGTATATGATGAATATACAGTTCTTTTAAGACACTAATTTTGATTTGTTTGTTGGCAATTCCCAGCTGGTATATTACAACCAAAACATCACGGGAAAACTCAAGTTCGGCTCCATCAGCAGCTTGGAAGGAATTCAGACAAAACAGCTTTTCGTGTGGTTGCCAGTGACCGGAATCTACGTGGATGTTCCAGCAACACCCTACATCTACTTTGAGGTCGGCGTGCTGACAAAGCGCCTTTCGCTTGCTGTGTTCGACTCTCCTATCAAGTGCTCCTCCAAAGTTGAGACAGGGTTTCACATTCCCAGCTGGGTAAGTTCTTCTCTGACTGACTCTCATCACATCCTGTTGCAAGGTAGAGGATACTCTTCCCATCACTTCAAGCATTTTTTGTCACTTCTCATGTAATCATTCAAAGTGGGAGGTTATAGACCACCGGCAACCAAGTGTATGAAAATATGAAAAGGGTCAGTATAAGACACACAGGATCAGGTTCCTAACGGATGAAGGATCCTTTACCCTTATGACGAGACATTCTCATCTGAAATGGACTTTGAAAACCGTGTGTTTATCCATGTCTTAAGCTTATCTCGTTGTCGGTGTGGCAGGCTTTAAACGGTGCTTTTAATGGACCAAGGAAGGCGCTACAGTGATGCGAACGGCTTGACCTCACCTGCTCCGACAGATCTCACCTGAGATAGTTGTTTTCTATGTGTATTACTTACTGCAGGCTTATTGAGTGTGAGTGTTTTATGACTTCTGGAAGTAGAGTACTTTATGTAAATTGCAATATAAATAATTGATTCCTTCTAAGGCTGTTAATACGGACGGGATTCATTTGCCTCCTGGTTTGCAATACATGATGCTGAATGTATGAGATTGCTTAGAAATTCGTGTGGTCTTAACCATGTTTTACCAAAACAAATTGTGCTTTCAAGGGTTAATTCTGGCTGTACTTCTCTACCATTGCTTTCTGGTTGATTTAGGATACCGAACATAGTTTTGTACCAAGTTCCGTTTATTCCGCATTATTTTTCCATCTTCTCGTGCCCACAATCGTCTGCAACCTCTATACATTACCTTCAGCAGGATGATCAACTTCTTATTATCTGACGTTTGCAATCATGTACAGAAACAAAAAAAAAAAAAAAAAAACAATGCATGGTACAATCTGGCAAGAGAGAGCTGACACCATGTGGCATAGTTAGTGGAACTACTCCTGGCTTCATTCACTGTGGTCAGAGTTATCCTTTCTTTTTAGCTGGCACCGATTACCACAAAACCTGTTGCCAGCTGTATGTTAGCACCAAGGAATTCAAATACTATAATGCAGTTGAAACGACTTGGCGAACTGAGGAATTATTCACAGCAAAAGTCCAAAGTCCAGCATCAAGAGAGTGAAGTACTAGTGGTGATGAAACTAGTGGCTGGACAACACGCCCTGCTCACCGGAATTCTATGATCACAAATTCACAATTGAGTAGTGTACCCTGGAAGATTTGACATTGACCCTTTTGTCCTTCAACCACTGTTGGTGGCTTGGTCCAGCTCACAATGTACATTGGTCCTGTACAGTACACCCTCCATCAATGGTGATGTCTTCGTCCTCAACTCCTAAAGGACCACAACTATGTTTCCCTCCAAATACTCCAAAGTATCCGTTCTCATAAAAGACAAATAGTTTTTGTTGTAAAACCTTTTTGACTGACCCAACCGTAGGATGTTTCAACCAACTTGAATTTATTACAACTTAAAAAATTTAAACCGTTCAGGGTTCTTCAATAGTAAAATTATAAGCTTCAAAGTTGGTTGCACTTTTTTTTAGGCTTGTTGCCCAAGTTTGAAACTTTCTGAAATTCCCAAAATGCAAAGTTTAGTCTCAAATTTGGTAAAATGAATTTGGCAGTTGTGTATATGGGGGCTTTAGCTCATTGTGTACAAAAATTCAAATGCATAGCTCATTGTATGAAAAATTTAAGGAGTTGCTTGCAATTAGGTTTTTTACCTTTGCATGATTGTATCTTTTGATCTAAACATCATCTACGTACGCAAATTGCCATCCCATCTTTGTTACAAAGAGTAGAATCACCACAAAAAATCTCAACAATTGAGGATCAATACTCATTTCATACTAAGCGGACTGAACTTGGAAAATCACCCTTAGTCCTTTAGGAGTTAAAAACATTGAAATTGACAGCATTCTCATTTTCAAAAAATAAAATAAAAAATAACATACAATATATAAGTAAATAAATAAATACCCTTGTTGGTTGTGCGAACTATCTTTGGGTGTTTTTATCAGTGAGGTGGGGCACTCCAAATCGTCACTTTTTGCTACTGAGCACAATTATTGTCATAATTAAATTCATCAATTTTTTGTATTTTTTTTGTTGGCGATGGAGAGAGGAATTCAATGCACCAAAGAGTATGTCGTTTGGGTATTGTATACAAAAGTTATGAAGAGTCAAAGGTATATTTAGTAAATGTTCTAAAACAATTTCTTCACTCAAGGCAAATATTTTACAGATGGCGCTTTTGGGTGAATGAGTCTATTTTAGAATGGTTTTTTGTCTCATAAAATGAATTTGTCTTGCTAAATTAAAAATGTGAAAAACTTTGTCAAATAGCTGGTGAAAAATAGATATGTACCGATTTTTGCTAAATGAACGAACAAAAGTGAATTGTGGAAACCAAATATTTACAAGTTAGTGCATTCTTGCCTTTATATATTATATACTAGGACAAAAATTGGAATTTAAAAAGTCCCTAAAATTAAAATGAACAATTGCCCATGAAAGGCAAAATAATTTCAACTAAGCCACAAATTATGTCATGTATCTTATATGAATTACAAGAATGGAAAAAAATAAGATGTCATGGATGGCGGGTGGAGAAAATTTGACACACATGATGTGCATACTATCATGAGAATATGGGAGTAAGTCAATCGATATGATGGGCCTATTGATTTCACTTGCAGATTTCTTTGATTTTAGGGCAGTGCATTTGAGTTGGCAATACCCTTGATTTTTCTGATTGTATGATTCGGTAGAGGCCTTTGAGTTTTTTGCAAACTCGATACCACTTACAGCCTCACTTTTGTTGAAATTTTGGGAAACATAAACTGAGCGAGGTTCATTAATTAGAAAAATAAAAAAAACAGAGCATGGGGCGGATGAGTCGGTGGTGGAGACAGAAGCATTGATTTGAATTTGGCAGAAGCATAAAGCTAATTCGGGGACATCATAGGCGGAGTCAAAGCTTGGAGCTCCCTGAATTAACTAAAATTGGTCGGATCAAGAAAACTCAGGGTCCAAAGTTTTTGGGTACCGTTTTTGGAGCCTTAAAACTTCACACCTTCAGTTTTCTAAAAGCAACTGACATGTTTACTTTTATTGGGTTCTCAACCATAGTTTTCACAAACTCTAGTCCAGTCACCCCTCTTTTGCAGACTTTAGGGATTTTCTAATTTTCTTCCTTACTGTACCTAATTGTCAGTATTGGCAAAAAATAATTCTAGAAAAGAGAAGCCCAAATCTTTAGGAAATTATTTATCTTTTGGAAGCCCAAATCTTTAAAAAAATCTATTTTCTACAGTGAAAAGAGAATCTTAAAGAATATTTTAAAAATTTGACATTTTTTCAAAAATATTTGGACAAAAACTTTAATTAATCCCTAAAACGTTCAGGGAAGTCACTTAGTGTAAATTTTGGATACATATGAGCGTACAAAGGGTATTTAATGGAGAGCTATGAAATAACTAAAATATTCTACTATTTATAATAAATTTAGGATATATTCTAGGGATGTTCCTAGAATATTCTCCAATTGGTTTTAAAACACCCTATATTACTTTTATAAATTTATATTTTTTATCTCAAATGAATATAAGACATTCTATATTTGTTCTTTCATAGTTATCTAAATTCTTGACAGTGACTTCCCTGGGCTAAAACATCCAACCATTCAATATCCAACCATTCAGAATATGGACGATGTATACAATCAAACATAGATTTGTCATCCGTCATTGACTTTTTGTAGTGTGGGTTTTTTGTTATATATTTCGTAGGAAGTTGGCTTCATGCATGTGTGATCCGATTAGAAAGGGGATGATTTGTGGAATTTTTATGCGAGTTTTTATGCCTCATTTCATATTGTAGTAATTTACCCAACAATAATTTGAAGATTTCAGTGTAAAATTGCTCTTAAAAAAGTCAACTCATCAAATCAAAAAACCCCAAAATCTCCAAAAATCACTACTTTTAGAATATTACATTTCAACCAATCACAACAAAATTTCATTCACGAATTGTCAATATGATCATTTTGAACTTCATACATTGTCTAAAACTTTACTACATCAACTTTCATGGTCAAAAATGTGTAAAGGGTCAGAACTAGGTCCTTCTATGGCTCACTCGTATATGCTACTAGTGTATTCACAATGATATCTTTGTGAATACACTAGTAGCATATCTGTCGTTTTTCATTTCCCACTTCGTGGAAATAGTGACAGTGGCAGAATATTGTGATTATATTTTTGTCTTCTTGTGACCAAAAGCACTCACCAGCACTGACACAACCCATGTGCCAAGCGCGGTTTCATTCCTTTTTCATTTTTGTAAGTGAAAAACGACACATTTCCTACTAGTGATACATGAATCAGTCATGGGTTTGCTCTTTCAAATTTGCTCTTTCAAACACATACGTATCTGCCGAGCGAATACATCTGCTTCTTTTGATTGCTTGCTTGAACATATGAATTTTGTGATTGCTTGTATAATCAAGCTTAGGCATCACTTGTGGGCTTGCTCTTGTACACACATATTTGCTTCTTCTCCCACTAAACATCTACTCCCAACACCCATGTCGTTAAAAGTGCACATGCCCTTGTAAAATTGCACATTGTATGATTTTTGGTAGGCAGTGGATGAATGAGAATTTAAGCACAAACATGCTCTGGAAATACAATCATGCTGAAAAAAAAATGTAATTCTTGAAATAAACCTTTGTTTTGAAATACAACGACCGCACTAAACGTACTTCTACTCCCAGTAACTGATCCTTGTACCTCGAAGAAAAAACTATGTGTTTACAAAAAAAGCCTGGAAACTTCAAAACAAAATCTCAACAAGAAGGGCTCTCAATCAGTTGACTTGCGAGATACGTGAGAGAGTACAAATAGCTAACACGTTGACTACTGACAGGTTATGTGCTCAGTACGAGGTCCATCAAATAAAAATGACTCAATGAATCATCATCATGCACACATTCAAGTTCTCAACTGTATATAGAAGCTGCTATAAAACTGGATTCCCTCAGCAGCTAATCCCAATTTTTCTTGAGAGTTTTGTGACTATTTATTAAGACTGAATTACAAAGCTTGATTGCTTTTGATATTGTAGTAGAATTAGGCCATTCAAGATGAGATTCAATTATGGTGTTGTTGTTATTGTATCAATGGTGCTGACCGTGGTGGGAGTTGCAGCTCATATTGCTACCGAGCTGGAGGTGGGATTCTACGATTTTTCGTGTCCCGATGCACTGGCGATTGTGCGGCGTGGAGTGCAAGCGGCCATGGAACGTGATGCTCGCATGCCGGCGTCCCTGTTACGCCTCCATTTCCACGACTGCTTTGTCAATGTGAGCATTAATCAACACACAGACCCTATGGCTTAATAATGATAATTATAATTATCTCACTGATTGTGATCATGCATGGGGAATAGCCTGATATGAATACCACTTTTATGTGTCTCACATAATGTGACTTATGTCTGACTCATTTTATGTGTGCAAAAATTTTCGTCTTTAACACCATGTATGAAGTTGCAGCCATGGTGTCTATAACACCCTCTAATTTTTGTAATTTTCCAATGTTTCTTTCTTGTCAAAAAGATATTTCTCGAAAATCACACTATTTTTGGAGGAGGTAGCTATCACTTGTGTTCTCTCATTTGCCTTGAACGGGTCTGGTTACAGTTGTCCCTTTCTATTATGACATGTTTGGAACCTAGGGAATGCGTGCATTCTTCAAGTACTTTAATTATACACGTGCGTGCACAACAAGGATATTATTTAGAACAACCATGTACAAAATGTTTGTATAGGAGACATATTTCAATCGAGCGGAAAGTAGATATACATGGGGCTTGGAGTTAAATTCCTCATTTTTAGCCCCTATGTACATAAGGAAATGTATTTTAAGGTTGTCAAACTAAGGCCCACTCAGCCCTTTAGTTTACGGATAACTCTATTATCACGGTGTGTTCCAGCCCCTCGGTGGAAATTATAGAGTTTGTCTAATTAGGGTTGTACTAGTGATTCTAGTTTGGGGGGGTAAATTTTTATGTACTTGCAAATTGCTTACAATTATAAGCTAGATTAGTACTAATCAATGACGAAGTGATTCATGTATGAATGTATATATGCAGGGTTGTGATGGGTCCAATCTGCTGGACGACCGACCGGGCTTTGTAGGGGAGAAGACTGCAGCACCCAACTTGAATTCAGCCCGCGGGTTTGAAGTCATTGACAAAATTAAGCAGCAACTGGAAGAGGTTTGCCCCCAAGCTGTCTCCTGCGCCGACATCGTCGCCACCGCTGCTCGCGACTCCGTTTTTCTCGTAAGCATGCCCCCGTTTTTCATTCCCCACTTTGTGAGAATAATGAATAGTGGCTAAATATTATACTCATATTTCTGTTTTCTTGTGACCAAAAACCACTCACCAACACTAACACAACCCATGTGCTTGGTGCGGTTTCATTCCTTGTTCATTTATAGTAAGTGAAAAACGACACATTTCCTACTAGTGATGGATTGGGATCAGGGTTGTCATGTTTGACACTATTTTTCAACTTGAGGTCAATTATCTTATGACAACTTGGATGAAACATTCTCATATATCCCAAAAAAACTCCAAAATATTCCCTAAGAATATGCTTGTTTGACACACGAAGAAGTTTACTAAACATCTTCGAAGTGTGTTGGACACTTTACAGTCTAGATAGTGGTTGAGTAAGACAACCTGGATTGGGATATACACAAGGAGCTCATAATGGTTTCCCTGTGTGCGTTTCCCTTTTAGTCTCGCTTTTCCCCACCGAGCCTCAAGAGTTGACACTTGTTAAACTTTCCTTTTACAAGCAAGTGAGTCTACATTAAACTGGTGAATAAGCAGCTTTAAGACTCAGTGGGAAAAGTGAGACTTGCAGGGAAATCGCACAAGGAATCGCACACGAGACCCTGGTGATGTACGTATAACCATAATGCTAAAGAATGCAGGATGTCGAAACTAATGTAGCAGAATCTCAATGGTTGGCACAAGGATTAGAAGTGAGAACCAAGGATGGTTGGATATTGAGCATTGGAATGGAATGTAGGTTGCTGTTGGACTTGAGGTTTAACCCTCGCCCAACCCTTACTACCCTACGTTGTGGTCAGTTTCAACATTAATTAATTACGTTTTGTCCAAAAGTGCCACATGTCATCTTGTGATTGGTTTATGGTGACGTGAACCTCTCAAAATATGATGTGAAAATTAGATTTCGACACAATACTGTCTGAATCTGACCCTCACATATGCTAGTGCATACGAATTTCAAATCCAGCAAAAGACTACATTCAGACAGAGATTCTACCATCAATACATAATGCTAATTCTTTTCAATTGTACTTGCAGCCAACGAAAGAATTTGATTTGAAATTTACTGTGCAAGTTGATACCTACCTTGAGAGAAGAACTGACTTGCAAATTGTTTTTACTACCGTGGACATCCTTGATTACCATCACCGGCTCACACTGACTAATTAACTTGGTGAATGTCACTAGAGCGGCGGGCCATTCTGGGAGGTAGAGCTAGGACGCCGCGACGCACTCACAACGAGCCTGAACGCGGCCGCAAATGCCATTCCAGCGCCGAACTTCACTGTTCCTCAGCTCATCACTAGCTTCAACGCCGTCGGACTCGACGAAGCAGATGTCGTCGCACTTTCCGGTAAAGTCTACACTCTCAACCTTCACTCAACCCCATCTTCGTTAAAATGGCAGAATTTTCACGACATTGGTGGCGTAGTAAAGGTTGAGAAACTGAAGAGTCTGCAGTTCGATGAGATGCCCAACTGAATTCAACTACTAACACCTCATGTTTGTATTTGTCTTACAGAACTCAAGGTTTCACAGAATTTCACATAGTATAAGCCTTCAGAGAATTTCACTGATTAAAGTGTTAGACTGCTATCTGTCTGTTCGATTTTTTTTGCAAGTACCTGCAATATTTATCACAATGGAACACTTGCACCATGTCCCTCAGGACTGTTTTGGCCACCTCAAAACACATCCGAGCACTTGAAAATCCTAGTACTTTTCAAGCTCTAGCGAGGCACTTCAAGTACTAATCTTCAGAGATAATTCGAGAACTTAAATGTCACATTTTTGCACTCTCATCAATTCAAAGAACTAGCTAATTATAGAATTCTCTATATACAATTAATGTCAGGTTCAACTATGTTCATTACCTAATTAGAAGAGACTTCAAACCCACAACTCTTCTCATCTTCGTCTTCGTGAGCCCTTTAGAACAATTTAGAACAACATTGAAATGTTATTCTGGCATGCTCTGACTACAGAAATTAATTACTATCGTTCTAAGCAAGTTGTGATCAATTAACACTAGGGTGTTGGAACCGGCTCGCCGCTCGCTCAGTATGTAGTCCATTTCATCATGTTAATCGCGTAGCTGATTGATCAGTGGACGTTTCAAATGCATGCAGGTTCACATACGATGGGCAAAGCGCGATGCACGAGTTTCCAAGCACGACTGGCTGGGAACCAGCAGCCCATGGAGGCGACGTACCAGGCGGAGCTGCAGCGGCGGTGCCCCGTGAGCGGCGACGGCAACGCGACGGCGGATCTGGACGCGGGGACGCCCGCGCTCTTCGACAACCAGTATTACCACAACTTGATCGAGCACAAGGGCCTGCTGTTCTCGGACCAAGTGGTGGAGAGCACGCCCTCGACGGCGCAGCTGGTGCAGGCGTTCGCGGACGACGAGGCGGCGTTCTTCGACGCGTTCGCGGCGTCCATGCTCAAAATGGGCGCCAGCCGCGTCCTCGTGGGTACCGGTCGCGGCGAGGTGCGGCGCAATTGCAGAGTCCCCAACGCCGCGGATCGGTAACTCGTGACGCATCCGTAACTCGCCGCGGATCGGTAACTCGGTAATGGAAAATAGTGTCAGACATGACAACTCTGGTCTATAGAAATGTCAGTGCACCAGCAGACCTGTCGTTTTTCATTCCTCACTTTGTGAGAACAGTGAGTAGTGGTTAAATATTATACTTATATGGCCTCATATGGGTACCCTCCAAAAAATGTGTGATTTTCGAGAAATATCTTTTTTGGTAAGAAAACAATATTGGATAAATACAAAAATTAGAAGATGTTATAAACCTTGTATATATGTTTCATCTACCTTTATTTATGAAGTGACGAGTGATTTGTAATTATATGTGTTATTGAATTAAATAAATAATTATAGAACACTATTGAATTGTGATTGTGTGCTTTTGATTACTATTCACCATGGTTGATTGTTGTTCATCATGGTTGATTGCTCTTGTTTAATGCCACGTGCCGCTATAGCTACTGATGTGATGTGGGATATTTCACATCATTGTGTTAGGAGGAGGTAGTAGTCACAAAGACTACTGAATGTTATGTAAGATCCTATATTTTCTTGAACCAACTGGTTTTTTGCATTCTCTCAACAAGTTAGACCTTAAGAAAATAGGGAATATTCTATGATTTCTCCCTCATATGATCAAATTTTATCTTTTAACCCCTAAGTGCCCAATCAACCATATTAAACTTGATTTTTGGTCAAACACCCAAAAAATCAAGAGTTTTAGTTTTATTGTAGTTGGTGTTCTCATTAGATGTTTAATTTAAGTTATGATACATCTTTTGACCATTGGGATTGGAGAATAGACTTCATTTGAAGATTTTCCACCCTCGAGAAATTTGAATTTTGAGTGTCCAAAATATAAAGGGCTTTCTAAAAACACTCCAATCATAGGTCTTTTTTAATTTCTTCACTTTCAGTTTTTTACTCCTTGTATATATAACTTTTATCTACCTTAAATATGATTTTTGATATTAAATTTGACAAAAATATATTTATTTTGAATTTTTACCTTGTTTACATGATAAAATTTGTAAATATTCAAAATATTTTTCAATCATGTTGAAAATTTTGTCATGCCTTCATAATGTTGATGTCTATCTATGAAAAATTATAAATCATACAATGTGATATTTCAAGTATGCAAATTATAGTGCTTTGACTTTTACAAAAGAGGTGAGGACCTTTAGGGGTTAACCATAAGATCTCGTACTAAACTACTTGAAAAACATCCACAACAAATTTTATTGAATTTGACCGCATGGATTGCAAAATAATTGCGTTTGATAGAAAAAAAATACCTCAAAAAAAACACCCGCCCATAAATTTCAGATGCGTTTGACTGCCACATGGCAGTCCCTCATTGGACGATTTGTCAAAAAATAATATTTCATATTTTAAAATAATAGATTTCAATTATAAAAATAATAATTTAAAAATGATGATTCTTACTTTTTATTTTATCATACTTTATAAAAGTTTGTTTTTTTTAATGGGATTATCTACTGCCCCCACAATCTACTCCATTTTTCACACTCCTAAGTAGGACACTTAATCCTTCAAGAGTTAAGGAAAATTTACTTGGAGCCCTTAACCATACGGCGTATGGTGATTAGGCAATACTTTACATTTCTATTGGAATTATGGAATGAAGTTGTGTGGTCATTGGCATATCTACTATAATTGAAATTGTGCAGTCATTGAAAATGTGTGGTCATTAGCATGTGCACAAATGAATAGGGTGGCTGACCTTAACCCTTTACTGCCCAGCTGACCACATTATGGTCACTACAACTTCCGAAATGCAAATAGCAAAGAATCCGTGAAGAATTGGAACTTCAGTTTTGAAGTTCAGATTTGCTCATACATATTACACACCTTCCAAAAAAAGAAATTTTCAATTTGGAATTGTACAACTATCAAAATACCTATCAACAAAATGCGAAAATACTGCAAATACTTGAAAATACAGGAAATACTTACAAATACAACATATGTATTGTGTAGTATTTCTTGTGTTTGGAAGTTTGTTATCTTGTTTTATTTTTTTGGATTGTGTTCTCTTGTTCATCTTCCATTAGTGTGTGTAATCCGATCTTGACTAATGTACCTACTCCTGTCAATTTTCAACGTATAAAATTTTGTCCTAAACCGTATATGGATAAGTCACTTACACTTATAAAATTCACAGTAATTATGTGTGAGTTTATTTTTGATATGAAAGATTGCAACGGAGAGGTGTTGACATAGGGCATAGCTGAACTTCTCTCTTTACATTTTTGAAAATTTAACCCAAATTCTATTTAACTTTGAAGTCACACACCCCCCAAAATCTCATTTTTGAGCGTGCATTATACCGTTCAAATACATACTATAATCTTCCAATCCCACCATTGGATGATTCTCAAATTTTAATAAAATATGTGCTCTCCAGTTGAGAATAGAATTGTACGGCTACTTCCTAATTTAATCAATTCTATTTTTAGTAGTCTCAATCACAGTGAAAAAACCATTGAAATCCAGTGATGTTTGCTACAGTACCCTGGGCACTAAAGGGTTAAAAGAGTTGTGTGTACAAAAGTAGTCAAGCATAACATTCAGTAGTCTTCACTAGCTTTGCTTTGCTGCTGAGGAGAATGTGCAACATATTATGCATTATCATCTAAGAACAATTAGTAGCTATAATTCATATTTTCTTATAGATGGAAGTTTTGGAAAACTAAAAGGGAAAGTAACCATGCATGGTATTTGCTAACACATTCCCACATGTCCCTCACTTTTAAAGAGAGCAACATTATAATTAATAATACTGTAACCCAAAAATGTTATGATACTTCGCTAACCATTAGGAAATGGGGAATCAGAATAAAAATTACTTTGAACATCACGCCACTTCTTTTATCCCTCCATTGACAATAGTTTTATGACTTTCAATTCTTGCTTCCTTTCCCACCCTCCCCACTCTCTTAAAAATTAAAAATAAAGGGCTACACTTAATACACTACACAAATGGAAATCACATGATGCACTACAAATCACTAAGGTAACTATATCTAAAAGTGACCATTTCCATAAAGTGTCCATAGCTCAATCTTCCATAATAAGAAAATTCTGACACCCTACTGTTGATGAGAATGTGCAAGATTTGAACATCAGAGTTTAGGGTCGCTTTAAGGTCAACCTATAGTCAACACTTTGGAAATTCATAACTTATTCATATAGTGTCCAAATAATGCAAGCTAAAGTGCGTTGGAATCCTCTTGAACTTGCTATTAAGACCCACCGAAAATATTTTATGTTTTATGTGGAGACCCATGAAAATAGGCTCAGTTGGTAAGGTGAATGCTTAAGGTATAGTTACCTTAGATGGATGAAAAGACAAAGTGGCTAAATGCTACTGAATGTTAAGAGAGTAGAAGAGAAGAAAAGAGGATCAGGAAAGAAATGGGGATCCAGGAAAGAAAAGAGGATCCACGAAAGAAATGAGGATCCACGAAAGAAATGAGGAACCAGGGAGGAAAAGACAAGACGGCGTCCTCCGCGAAGTCGCGAAATCATTCTCTTCTTCTTCTTCTTCTTCTTCTTCCCCAGGCAGGCAGGCGGTCAGTGAGGCAGTCGTCTTGCTCGCATCACTCGCATTACTCGCATTACCAGGCAGCACACAGCCACATACACACAGTGAGACAGACAGACAGACACAGAGGGAGAGGGAGAGAGAGAGACCCACATGATGATTCATGTCAGATTGATTCGCACCAGCTGATCTCTTGCACCCCGCCGGACGGATCTTCGTCCAGCATCATCAGCATCGTCACCTTCCTAGCTTCATCATTCAGCACTTTACTAAGTTACTTTTCTGACGCCACTGGTGTCGGTACCCACTTTCTTTTGCAAACCTACTGCTCTGCTCGTCTAGCTAGGGTTAGTACTTCCTTTTTCCGTACTCTCATCACCACAATTCCATTCTGGCCTTGATCCCTTTTCCACCCTAGAATTTACTTACTTTGTCCGCGTCTGCCCTGCCCTCCCTCGCTAGGTTTTGGACTCCCAACCTCGTTTAGGCGCTTCAAACTCAGCGAAGACGAGTTTCTTGTGGAATTTGGAAGTCAATCGCGGTTGTGGGAGCCAATTGTGGAAATTTCGAGAGTTTTTGGTGGATCCAGTTGCGTTTGTGGTGGAATTTCAGGAGTCAATTGAGGTTTTTCGTGGACTTTCGGACAGTCGCATTAGCACTGTTACGGGGAGGGTGGGGAATTAGAAACCCTAAAACGATAGGTGGCAATGGCTGAAGGGGAGTCCGAGAATACTGTCAAGGACCGAGGGGGGGAGTCCCCGTGCCTGTGGACGAAGCTGCCGCGGGAGCTGCAACACAAGGTACTGAGCTACCTCCCGTTGCGCAACCTGTTCCAAGTGCGCTGCGTGTGCAAGGACTGGCGCTACGTGATCCACCGGCGCGGCTTCCGCAGCATGTACGACGCCATGTACACGGACTCCCCGCCGGGCCCGGCCATTTGCTACGCGGGCTCCTACTACCCTTCCTCGCTGGAGTGGTCGCTCTACGACTACTCCCTCAAGCTGTGGAAGACCATGCGCAGCTTCCCGCCGCAGACGCGCGTCGATCAGTACCTCGTTGATCAAAGCGTGTACTCCGTGGAAGGTCTCCTGTGCCTCCTCCTCTGGAAACAGGAGCAAAAGGTGCGCACCCACTTCCCATGGCTGGTCTGGAACCCGCTCACCAACAAATCCAAACACCTGCCGCCGTGTAAGCACAAAACTGTGAACCGCGGCACGTTCTTCGTCCACGCGTTCGCTGATTCTCACACGAAGAGCTACAAGTTGTTGATGGCGCATAATCCCAAGCAGCACCATTACCAGTACATGGAGACCGACACCAGCTTGGTGACGGAGATTTACGACTCCGGGACTGGTACGTGGCGCGAGAGTCCCGAGTACAAGCTGCGTCTACCGTTGAGCCCCTCGTTCAACCAAGCGCCCAAGCGCGGCATGCTCTGCAACGGCGTGATTTTCTTCGTGACGAGAACTACAAACGAGAATGTACTCCTGTCTTACAACATTGCGAAAGACGAGTGGCACGAGGAGATTACGCATGAAGAGTGTATGGAGATTTTTGAATGGGATGGGCGCGTGATGACTGCCATGCCATTGCTTGCGGATGAAATTTTCACCGACGAAACTGGGTACCGAATCTCGCTCTTCGAGCGGAACCCCGTGACGAAACGATGGGTGGATACCGGCATTGAGATCCCGTTTAAGATTAGGAACAAGTTCGTGGAAGATGAAGAGGGCGTGGAAATTGCTGCCAGTGGGAACCATCTCGCGATCACGGGTTACACTCGTGATGGCAGCTTTAGGATTGCTGTTTATAAGCGCGAAGAAAAGTACTGGCGGTTTCCCCCCACGGGCGCTTTCTCTGATAAGATGCGGCAGGCCAGGATAGAGGGGTTGTTCCAATTTAAGCCGAGGTTAGATTGGGTCCCGTGAGATGAATTGAATTTTTAGGTCTTTGTATACGTATTGAAAAAACAAGAAGGGGTTGTGAATGAGTGTTCCAAATGGACAGGCTTGAGCATCCCATTGGGTTTCATCACACGGCTCGGTAGCTTCTGCTGAAGATGAGCAGAAGCTTGGGGTTGGTGTTGCGTGATCCCACCGTTTCTTACGATGATGTTGTACATTTTTGGTACTTCTGTACTACTCTGTTAATTTGGACATAGGTTTTGCTTTCTATCCTCTCTCTATCCCCTCTTTGGTATTCTTTTCTGTGAGTGTTTTGTACAGTTGGGAGTGGGTTTTTGTCGGGAAGGTTGACTGTTGTTTTTTATGGAAAGGCAATCTGTGCTTTAGGTTTAGGTTCAGCCTGACCGATTTACAGGTTGGGGTTTCTCGAATTGCCAAGTTTAGAGGAGGAGATGGCGGTTCATGCGTTCTAGGTATGTGCTTACCATTGGTCATTCTCAGTGTGCATGGTTACGGTTCAGACAATACTGGATTTCTTTCCTTCAGTCGATTAAGGAACTTTAGGCATCTTGAGACGTGTACCAACAGTTTTTCCAAATCAAGGACTTAGGCTCCAACCAAGTGATCTTCTTTGAGGCTCCAAAACCGTTTGATGACCAACAGCTCTGCGCTAATAAGTAACTATCATATTGTCTGTAACTGGTGCGGGTGAGCTCAACGTGTGGGTAACACGGTTTTGAAGTTGAGAGTGGGTTTGGTTCACGCTTCTTCCAAGAGTTGTTTCGAGAACAGGGGAGCTTTCATAACCCTCCAAAGCCCATCTTCACGAGAAAATGATTCTCATTCATGTGTGCCTGTTTCCTTCTTCGTCCCTAAACCGAATTCAGCATTTTGAGATTCGTTGCAGAAATGAGTTTATAAAAGACCTATTATGGAGATCAATGTTGTCTGTTTTTATTTTATTTTATTTTATTTAGGGCAAAAATGTACGCCTTGAGAATATTCTTTCTGTTCCAGGTTCTGACCTTCCTTGTAGCAGCAGCAGTTTTGGCATCTTCTTGATAACGTACCTATGAACAAGACACAGATCTTCCGAGTGCCGAAACGGTTGCTCAACACCGCCAGTGCGCTGGTGGCGGTGTCGTTGACGCACATCCGGTACAAAGCCGGCGATTTGTTCGGCTGGGTCATGGGATGGTTCTCTTTGTTGCCCGTCTTCATCGCCTTCGGTGGTTTCACCACCCTGGTCCTCTTCAGACGAGAGCTCCAGACCTTCTTCTTCGCCATGGGCCTCCTCATTTGCGAGGCTTCAAATCAGGTAACTCAATCCCATCACCACTGCCTTCCAACCCTTCTCAAACCCCTTCTCAGTACTACTGCCTTGCATCAATTGTTTCTTTGTTTCTTAACGTGCATTTTCACTTCCCTCCTTTCATACCAAAACCCTAAAATTTTCCTCAATCGACTAGAGTACTGACATGATCAGCACATTTTCATTTTCGTAACATTCTAGAGCAATATTGATTGTCTACTCCTACTCCTTTCAGTGTAGGTAGTAATTATCCTTGCCAACGCTTTCATTCATGAATCTTGACACTCTGATTTTTTCTGTGACACTGATTCTAGGCAATTGCTTTTCACGAATGTATTGTTGGAGGGCCATTTTCACCTCTGTTACTAAAATTCTCACTGAAATGTGCCATCCTTTCAAATGAAAAGGAGCTCACGGGTATGAAGACTAAGTGGCGGGGGCAAGGTGCAGATCATCAAGAACGTGGTGAAGGAGCCGCGCCCCATAACGTGTGCATCGCTGGAGGCGTGTGAATCGTTTGGGTGGCCATCGGGGCATTCACAGTTCATGGTGTTCTTTGCCATCTACCTGACGTACCTGGCCACCTTCAAGTTCACATTCTCGGCGGACTACGTGAAGAAGCTCACCATTGCGCTGCCGTGGGCGCTGGCTCCCCTGGTCATGTACTCCCGCGTGTACTTGGGCTACCATTCTGTGACTCAAGTGTTTGCTGGAGCTGGCCTGGGCGTTTGTTTGGGCTCTCTGTGGTTCTGGTGCGTCCACCGCTACTTCAATCCCAAGTTCCAGCAGTTGGAGAAGTCCAAGTTCTGTCAGTTCTTCCGCATCAAGGACAGCAGCCATATCCCGGACGTCATTGGATTTGAGTACCACGCCTCGCAGAAAGTGCGTGCATCACTGAAGCTGCCAGGCCACCGTCCCAAGCACGGTCATCGGAGACCACGCCCTCTGGGGCCCTGTCACCGTTGTCGTCAAGCCAAGTGGGATTGACAGAGCTCCATAAGCTAGAGGTACCTTTAACCCCTTGACGTACCGATCCTTTGAACGCAAGTAGATGTTAGCCTGAAAAATAGATTTTAGCATGACTCAAATGTACAATAAGTGTACATGAAAGGACCATTGCATGCATGAAATCTACCCAACAAATTTGACATATTTGCATTTGGAGGCCTCTCCAATATTATGGACCTCTCCCCATCACAAGAGATTTACTCTCATTGGTAGAGAACTTAATAGGCTTGCAAAGGTGACTTGGATGAAAGTCATCCCACATTGCATGAAAAAGTTACAGGACTTTGAATCCGTTCATGATTCAGTTTCTGGACGCTGTGACGTTTAGGGGTTAACCACCAACTTCTACTCTCTTCCTTCATTTCAAGGAGGAAATGTAAGTTGTCGGTACATGGCTTAACTTTTGAGCAATTAACCCTTAAAGGACAAGACAATGCAACCCTTAAAGGACAATGCAAGCCCCACGGGCTTGGTTTTATTTTGGGAGAAAATTGCTCATAACTTCTACTCCATTGCACCAAATGGGGTTTTTAGAATGCCAAACTGAGCACCTTAAAGAGATCTATACTTCTTTAGACTAGAGCCAAAGTAAATTAAAAACAAAATCATGCTTAAAATGGAGTTTAAAAGAGATTTTGGGTGTGGTATCAGGAAAGCATATGTCTTTTAAGGGTTAATGCATAAGTCATGTAAGGTAGGAGCACATAGAACCAACATTTCACTTAATTGCGACAGAATCTAAAGCATGCAATCATTTTAGAATGCAAATCTAGGCCCATCATAGAGCCTTTATTGTATGTTGACCAAAATGATAAGCTATCTATGGTCTACCTAGATTTGCGTTCTAAAATGACCATCGAGCGTAGATTCCGTTGCGATTGGTTTTAGGTGCTCCTACTTTAATGAAAGCCTATATTTCCTCCCTGAAATGAAGGAGAGATGTAGGAGTTGGTGGTTTTATGTGTTGTGGTGGTTCTAGGTTCCTCTACCTTGAACCATCCAGGCCTCTACCTTCACTATCCAGTTGAATGTGAATTCTCAGGATCTCAGCATCCTGTCAACGTTCCAAGCTGCATCCTCCTGCACAATCCAACTCAGCAAGCCATCAACAAGGTATGGGCACCCTTTTTACCACCTGAGCAAATTTTCTATAATTAAATTGTAAGTATTTTTTTATTGTATCTTATTGACAAGTTAACCCTTTCATGCGCCTGCATCCATATAATGGACGACAAACAAATTGTAAGCCTTCGGTTCTCTTGACTACGTCTCGTACAGTTTTTAAGTTTTCTTTTGTTCTTGTGCTAGTTAGTTGACAACCATTTGTACGATATGGATCTATATTGTGAATCTATTTTAAATGAAAAAATTGGTTTATGTCAAGTTTCATTCCTAGTTCAAAAAGTGAGACGTTAACAATGATTTTTCAAAATAAGTAGAATGAAATAATGGAAATCATACCATCTCATTGTGCATATTATTCCAATTTTGTTATAAAATTTTAATAGAAAATCCAACTCAGCAAGGTATAAGCATATTTTCTATTATTAGAATGTAAGTATTTTATTGTATCTTATTGAGAAGTTAACCTATAAAGGACCAAGAAGCTCAAATTGGGTCTCATGTTCTGTTAGCATTTTTGAGCAAGTCTTGTATAGACTATCTTTAGTTCAAATTTATTTGTGTAATGACCAACATACACAATGTTCACTGATTCAGATGACATAGAACTTGACCCCATCTGAATTGCATTTTTCACAATACAATCGATTAAATTTGTCATTTTGAAACCATGAATCCTCGGTCCTTCAAGGATTAACCCTTTCCTGCGCCTGCATCCATATAATGGACAATGAACAAATTGTAAGCCTTCTCTTGAATATATCTCGTACAGTTTTTCATCCATCCAAATTTCCTTGGTTCTTGTTCTAGTTGACTACCACTTGTACGGTATAGATCATCAAAATAAGATATTGTGAATTTTTTTTTAAATATTTTTTGAGCACGGTAAACAAACTAATGTTATTCTTTGTAATTTACACATTTGGAAAGTTTTTTGTATTTTTAAAATATAGTTTATAATTGATGTGAATTTTGTTTGCTTTTATCACTTCGAAAAATCATGATAATTTAAATTTTGCATTAATAATTTTGAAAAAATCATATATTGTAGTTGACATTCGGTTTCATGCAGGAAAAATATGAAATTAAATTTTTTATTCAGTAATAATGGTGAAGATGGCATACAATCTAAAGTTTGTCCACCACGGTAATACGATCGGGCATTTAAGGGTTAAACCTTAACCCCTAAAAAGGACCATGCTCATCCTTAAAATTTTATCACTTTCTCGTGATGCTTTCAAGAATGCAATTGTGTATTAATTGGTGTTCTTGTAGAAAACTTCACCGTTGAAGTTTAACCCCTAAATGACAGAGGGGGTAAGGGCAAAACTTAGATGTTTTATTAATGTTTCTTCTGCAAATTTGTTGAAGTTTGGTTTAAAAGAGAAAATGAGAGCATGATGTTTGGCAATTATTCGTACGGTCAAACTTCCAAAAATAGTTTTAGATACTCATTTAATGAACTTAGATGCATTCACCATTTAAAATTCACTAAAATTACAAATTCTAATTTTAGAATTTGTAATTTGGTATGATTGGTTAAAACAGTAGACATTCTATTCTAAAGTCTAAAAAGGCAAAATTTCCAAATGAAAGAACATCAGTTTCCCAAAATAGTAAATTTTATAACACTAGGACAATGTTATAGTCTATCTTTGAAAAATTCCTTTCTAAATCTCAATATTGTAAATGACATGTACCAAACAACACTAGAACATGATCTCTACCCCCAATTTCAACAAAATAACAAAACTTGAAAATGTCCTTTCTTGATTATGGGCAATCACTGCTATTTGGACTGTGACCAAGAAATGGTCAATTAGTCACTTAGGGGTTAAAGAGGACTTAGTCGTGAGACTATATATCGACTTAGTCAGTCTACCATATATATTACATGATTATAAGGTTTGATCATCATTTGATTTCTGAAAATTTGGAGCAAATCGACAAATCATTAGAGTTATCCTAAAAAACATGTTGTGTTTGAACAAGATACTCCCGTAGTTTACTAGCAGGTTCAGCAACTTGCTGCCTAATATTTAATTAACTCTTAAACGACAATTCCTTGCATGATACCACACATAAAATCTTTGTTAAATTCCATTTTAAGCATGATTCTGTGTTTAATTTACTTTAGCTTTATTCTAAAGAAGTATAGATCTCTCTAAGGTGCTCGGTTTGGAATTTTAAAAACCCCATTTGGTGCAATGGTGTAAAAGTTATGAGCAAGATTCTCCCAAACTAAAACCAAGCCCGTGGGGCTGGCATTGACGTTTAAGGGTTAAAGTTCAAAAGGTAGGTTCGGCATCTAAAATAGTATTTTCATATTTTCAACACTTTTCTCTTTTAATTTTTAAAAATTCGGCTTAAATCCTTTTTTAATTTTCTATTTAATTTTTTATCATGTACAACTCTCTTGCATTGGATGACAAGTAAAATGTGAGTGAAGAGGTGTGAATGCTCTGTGCTTTATGCAAGTGGAGTGGAGTTGTGTCCAACAATGCATATGGGATATGTAAACTTTGAGGTGAAGCACCTAGTCAGTCTTTATTTTTATAACACGCATAACTTTTGCATAGTCTTCAAATGACATAAAATTTGTTGAAGGTGAAAGATTACTTGATTTCCAAACTTTTCTTAGACCAACGAAATTCCAAAAAAGTTGATCTTCTATGCACAAATGAGCTCCGAAAAACTGTTATGAATGCATTTTAATTTTTTGATCTTTACACGGTTGCAATGTTTTGTTCATATCTTTTGCATAAAGACTTATTTTGACACAAAACTTGTTAGAGGTGGAAGAAGGATTGATTTCTCAACTTTTGTTAGTTGGACAAAATTCTATAAAACTTCATCTTCTATCCTCAATTCGACTCCAAAAATCTGTGTACAACACATTGAAAAGCCTCACCTAGAGTCTTGCAACTTCTTAACCCATATTCTTTGTGGACTAATGTAAATGAGCTTGATTACAAAAGGAGCACCTTCTCCCCTCTACAATTCACACATGCTTCTACAGTAAGTAAAATTCTAGTGAGAAGTAAAAATTTCTTACTTTTCGGCAATTTTGAAAAATAATAATTATTATATTCGACAAAAAATGCCAAAAATATTCCAAAATGTTAGGCAACTATTTTTAGAATTATTTTGTGCCGAACCTACTATTAAACTACGGTATGTGTTTTGCTTTAGCATACTCTTATTTGTTCACTCTAAATAGTTATAAGATGTAGAAGAATTTAGCTGTCTCTCATTATTAGGTGTGTAAGAGCTTGGAGGTCTTCAAACTCATGCACAACTAGTTTAGCCATCTTTTTTGACGACTAAACTAGTTGTGTATGAATTTGAAACCCATCCAGTCTAAATTCTTACCTAGAATGTTTATTTTGTAGACATATACCATCTCAACAACAATACCTAGGGTCCATTTATATTACACTTATATATTTATAACTTTGAAAATTCACAATTTATTCATCATATACAACGTCCAAATAATGCATGCTAAAATCTATTGAAGTCCTTTTTTTAACCCTAACGTCTAGAGCCACCACTGGTTTCAAAGATGTGTTATAAAATATTTGATGAATCACAAAAATGGAGTTGATATATAAAGAAAAGTTGTAAATTTCAATAAAGTTATCCTTAAAGTCACCTCATTTTTTAATAAGATGCTGGGAATTTTACTTTAATGTACTTTTATTTGTTCACCCAAATAGTTAAAAGGTAGGGAAGAGCTTAGTGGTCTCTCATTATTAGGTGTGTAAGAGCTTGGTGGTCTTCAAACTCATGGAAAACTAGTTTAGCCGTCTTTCTTGATGGTTAAACTAGTTTCCTTTGAGTTTAAAAACCACCAAGCTCTTACACATTTAACAATGGTAAACCACCAAGCTTTTCCATATTTTTTAACTATTTGGGGTGAACAAATAAGAGTACATTAAAGCAAAATTCACAGCATCTTTTTCAAAAACAAGGTGACTTTAAGGATAAGTCTAATGTGTAGATCACATATGTATAGTTGGATTTATCATATTTTTCATTAATAATTTTTAGCGAACTTTGCGAGGTTTTCTTTTGAAATTCACTTAAAAATCCCAAATTAACAGATTTTTATTAAAAATGTTTATAGCAAATTTAGAATAGTCTGCACTATGAGATGGTATAATTTCCATTATATGATTCTAGTTATTTTAGAAAAGCATTGTTAACATCTCACTTATTGGACTAGAAATGAAACTTGACATAAACCAAATTTTCCATTTAAAAATTTAAAAATACAATGGAAAAACCTAAAACCGTGGAACATTGTGAAAGTGCCACAGTAATACACCCTCAACTTGTAATTGCTATAAATCTTTCAATTTTAAGAAGTTTTCAAAATTTCAAAACAGAGTGGAAACTAGACTTTGTAAGCTACATTTTGTTAGTTAAGCTTGAATTCAAAAAGTATCATCTCAATGGCCGAAATCGCATTTCAACTGCAGCAAAAGATGCACAACCAAAATTGGTCATTCAAGCATTTAAGGGTTAAATAATGCATCGATTTCAAAAATGCATAATAACATGTTTGATGAATTACAAAAATGGAGTTGATGCACAAAGCAAAGTTGTACATCGTAAATGTCAATGTGTAGATCACATTTGTACAGTTGGATTCATCATATCTTTTTATTAATATTTTTAACTAAATTTTCTTTTGAAATTGAGTTAAAAATCCCAAATTAATAACTTTTGTGAGGTTCTTAAAACCAATGATTGCATATGAGGTTCTCAAATTAACTTTTGGTTTCTTCTCTCTATTGATATAATTTGACAAATTTTCTCAATGATTGATTTTAACTTCTATTTCAAAACTCAGAGACCATAGAATTATCCACAGTCTTTCAAACTTTGAAAGAGATACCTAGAATTTTGTTTTGATATAGTAAAATAGATAAAAAGATATAACCAAATAGATAACACCAAATAGATAACACCAAATAGATAAAAGGTATAGAACAGCTTGATGGTCTACAATTATTAGGTGTGTAAGAGCTTGATGTCTATCAGACTCATGTAACACCGCTAAAATGTGTTTAATTTTGGTACTCTGAAACATGCCATTTTAACCAAAATAATTAATTAATCGCAGTTACAAGTACAACTTAGGGAGAATAGAGAAGACTAAGATACAATCAGCACAACCAAAGCACCTGACAGTTTGCTGTGCAGCTCAGATGTTCAGACCATCAACACACATTTGCAATGATAGCGAAGGTCCCAAAACAACTACCTGTTCAATATTGACGAAGATAAATGAACGTCAATCCATTTACATAAGGCAGAGAAGCTGGAGGCAACTGATAAGCAAAAGCCACTGTAACTCATACAGCTTCAACTACTATCTTCATGTGTTCTTTGAAACACAATTGAGAAGACAAGGCTTTGAAACACAATTGAGAAGAGAGGGCTATACAAAAGGCAACTACTGAAGAATCGTCTCGCAACTGCAGTGAACGAGATTGATTGATTCTCCAACCAGGACAGTATGCAAGCACTCCAGCTCCAGATGCCCTGGTTCATGCAATGTATGAAATCTTCATGCAAACTGACCGTGGAATATTTTACAGACCAGGATATGTCGTCGATCGTCCGGTACTCAGGAAGGGTTCCCTGTCTGGCACCTGCCTAGAACCAGAACTACGGACTTAAAAAAGCAAGACTAAGTTTTCATAGAATCCAGTCTAAAGCCCCAAAATGCTGTCGAAAAGTATTTCCCCAATTTTCTTTGCCACATCTGAGTGTCGAGAGGTTTGAAAGGTGTTCCATGGCGATGCTGGTGTAACCTCAGTTGAGGTTTTAGTCTCTGATATGAAATTAAGAACTGCAATCCTGATTGAAAGCATCCACCCCTGCCAAGTTGAGAAGAGAACTTGCCAGTTACACACGGAGGGAAGACATCCGTCGACTAAGATCTGTTGCATCCAGTTGCATGTTACCCAGTAGTTGAGCTCCATCAGGTCCTAACAAGCCTCCTGAACGGGGTACAACAACCTGACTTCCAGCTCCCAGTTGATTGTCCTTTGTTTGCTGCACGTACTCAAAGAATTCCGCTACTTGTCTTGCATACCTTCATCAACAGCAAAGAGAACATTAAAACGTAAGTCTTAAAGAAATCAAGTTACCCCATGAAAAAAACTCCTTTGAACCTTTGCAGTCGGATCATCTTTGGAATTTGAAAAACAAGCAATCAAAAAGACGACCTTGTACAGAAACAGTAGGGTTCTCAGTTACCATGCACACAATGATCACTCCAGTTACTGAACCAATAACAAACAATTGCCCACAGGACTTCTATCCCCCAGTAACTGAAATAACTTTTGAGTCCACAAAAAAATTACAGGTGTCAATGAGCACAAGTCAGGAGGTTTGAGCCAATTAGAGACTGAAAGCAGCATCCAGGATTTGAATGTCTTACTCTGTTTTCGCATCAATGTCTTTGTTGAAATCGATGTTCGTATCACAATCCAACATCAATGCGGGGACCTGCAAAATCAGATTGCAACCAGGAATAAACACCCAGGCACACCAAGGCTTCCTACAAAAACTGACTCCAGAAATTGCTCTCAACTCTTTGTCCTCGCCACCAAATACATAACATTCTTGGATCCACAACTATTCATCCTTCTAGATAATTACCTATGTCCACAAAGATATTTATTTGCACACAAAGATACCAATTTGATTCGACATTTATATGTATCACAAGTAGTAATTGTATTACAGATAAATAGTAATCGTACTAGAGAGAAGTGGAAAAAACCTTTGTGTACAAACTAGGAGACAAACAAGGACTTTTACACCACTTCTTTGTCTCTTTTGTCTCTATCTTTGAGTCTTTTGGTTTCTCTTTTTAGCATCTTTTGTTGTCATCTTCTGTTATCTCTAAACTTCCACATTTCTCTAACCCTATTAGATAAAAATTAATAGGTGTTACATAGGCTCTAGATGGATGGTTCTCAAACTTGGACAAGAATATGCTAAACACTCAAAAGTCCATTGGTCAATTTCAGAATCCTCATGAATTCAGTGATTCACATTGCAAGTAAAAAGATGACTCTCAATCAGAATACTGACAATGCATGTGCCTCAGTGGTAGTGACAATTGAAATCAGCAACATTTGATAGTCTTAGACTTATCGTACGCATGATTCACAGATATCGTCATAGGCACGGATAATAACAAATACAATGTAATTCAACTGCTCCTCCCTTCATGATCCTTCAAAGCAGGTATCTTCATAATTGTAGTATGTACACGTTGGCATATCATAATTACGTATTTTTAGGTTTATGAAGTTGCTAGCTAGACTAACCTTTTGAATGCACGAGTGCACATGATCGCCCTCCAAATAGAACACCCGATCACGAATTCGATGTGACATTGGCTCCCTCAGAGCAGGACTAAGGGAAAGTATACCCCCACTCTTTGTCTGCGCTGGTAACAGCCATTGCTCGTGTTTTTCATGAAGCCCTTGAAGATACTCTAAACTGACACCTTGTTCTTCTGGCCTGCAACAATTACATTAATGTAAGTTATTCAAGACAATAAGAGCTTCAAACAGCCAATTGTTCAAGCTGGATAAAACTAAGGCACATTCAAGCGTCTGTTGTACACACTCAAAACAAGCAATCAATCATCTTTTAATTCAATCAACAAGACAAAATTACCGCTAATTACATATGAAGCCTACCACAAAATGATTGTTGTGATTTTGAATATTTTGACAAGGCTCACGAAAGTACATGAGTCATGTGGATTTATGAAGCGATAACTTGCCTCTTTCGAGAATGTAGACGCTGCATGCAAGTGTCGGGGCTAGCTCGAAGGTAAATGAAGGCATCAGGAACTAATCCTGGTAGTTCCGACACAACTGGATTGAACCATGAGTCGTATATGCTGATTTCCATCTCACTCATCCACTTGGCCTCGTGCACAGCACGTACAAATACCTGCTCATGAAATAAAGATGGACCAGTAACATGAATACTCTTACTCATTCACCAAATCAAATTCATAAGGAAAAAGTGAGGGGTTACTCAGGAATTCAAAGCGAGAGCTTAGATTGAATTCCTAGTTCAACGCCTTTCATGATCCTCGTGAATCCAGTGATTCACACTACCAGTACTAGATGACTCTCGTTCAGAACACTGACAACGGATGTGCCTCAGTGGTAGTGACAATTGAAATCGGCAACATTTGATAGTCTTTGACGGATCGTATGCATGATTCACGGATATCGTCATAGGCACAGATAGTAAAAAATAGGAATTCAAAGTAACAAATAGTTTAACTAGGCATTCAAAGTGAGGGCTTACCATTCGGTCACTGAAGACACTCCGCTCCATCAAACGCAAAGGCTTGACCCCATGTGCAGATTCTCGCTCTTGCATTAGGCGGGTTACAAATACGTAGTTCTGGAATGTGTAAGCATATCGTTCTGGCTCCCGATAAAACGACTCGAGAATGTTGTGATGGTTGGCACCTACATCTTGCCACTTTCCGACGGGTTCAGGGACAATCTGTATACGTACGACACCCAAAGTCAGAAACATATTGGCAGAAACATAAACCCACTTTCAGTTCTCAAAAGAAGAGAATTAAACCATAATACAAAATTGTATCAGAATGATGTTTATTAAGTGCCAGTACTAGATGACTCTCAATCAGAACTCTGACAATGCATGTGCCTCAGTGGTAGTGACAATTGAAATCGGCAACATTCGATAGTCTTAGACATATCGTATGCATGATTCACGGATATCGTCATAGGCATAGATAGTAACAAATACATTGCAATTAAATGCCGCTAGCACAAGAAGACGATTTAGCGATGGTACAAGAGGGAAGAAATATTAATTAATACCTCTACAAGATCTTGCAGCTCAAGAGTCTCGCTTGCAATCCTCTGCAAGAATGTAGACTTGCCGACACTGATGTTACCTTCCACACAGAATGTCAACCGCTTTCTAGGGCGAGCTCCTTCATCTTTAGGAGCCAGCTCAGCCTCTACATTGTCTCTGATGTAGTTGGTAATGCTGGCTGCATGATGCTTGTGAAGTATACCTACTGAACTCCGCAAGTACTCCACCATCTTCTCGCAGCCATTGTCCCGAAACTACAAGCAAAGTTGGAGGAACGTTCCTTGAGGATTTGAGAAAACCTTACCGCAAAGGAAAAGAAGAAGCATCCACAGAATTATTCAAAAAAACCTAGGAGTGAAAAGGCATACCAGCATATTCTAACGATGAAACCAATATCATCTCTTTGCTGTATTCCCTTGAGGGGGTAAGGGCAAAACCTAGATGTGTAATAAAATGTTACTTCTGCAAATTTGATGAAGTTTGGTCCAAGACAGAAAATGAGAAGCATGACGTTTAGTAATTATCTATACGGTCAAACTTTCAAAAAATGTTTAGATACTCATTTAATGAATTTAGTAGCAATTATTGTTGAATATTTCCCAAAATTACAAATTTTGATTTAGAATTTGAAATTCGGTATGATTGGTTAAAACTAGACATTCTATTTAAAATGGTCTATGGCAAAATTTTAAAGGAGAGAACATCATCCCTTTCCCAAAATAGTAAGTTTTCTAACACTTGAGGTGTTTGTCTTTGAAGTTTCTCCTTGGAGATTGACATTATTCAAATTGGATTGGAAAGTAGACTTGATTTTGATTTTGAAAGTATTTTTTATTTTTTATAAAAATATTTTTCCATCTAGGGCAGCCCGTAAAAAGGGCAGCGACCATAAAATGGTTGTTTGGTCACTTAGGGGTTAACCCCTAAATGACAAAGGGGGTAAGGGCAAAACCTAAATGTGTTATAAAATGTTGCTTCTACAACTTTGATGAAGTTTGGTCCAAAAGAGAAAATGAGAAGCACGATGTTTAGTAATTATCCATACGGTCAAACTTTCAAAGAATGTTTTAGATACTCATTAAACGAATTTAGAAGCATTTATCGTTGAATATTCACCAAAATTACAAATTTTATTTTTGGAATTTGAAATTTGGTATAATTGGTTGAAACTAAACATTCTATTCTTGAGTTCAAAAAAGCAAATTTTTAGAAAGAGGGAACATCATTACTTTCCCGAAATAGTAAGTTTTGTAACACTAGGACAATGTTGAGGTGTTTGTCTTTGAAAATTTCTCCTTGATGGAGTTTAACTCCGATTAACAAGATTCAAATTGGGTTGGAAAGTAGACTTGATTTCCTATTTGAAAATATTTTTTATTTTCAAAAAAAGTTTTTTTTTCATCCCGGGCAGCCCGTAAAAAAGGGCAGCGACCATAAAATGGTTGATCGGTCACTTAGGGGTTAACAAAGACCAGTGCTGAAGAACTACATTGGCTTCTACCCAGCTATGTGAGAAAGACCATTCACTCACCTTGTCACGATACAGCTGCTTGAGCTCCGCCAGTCTGGCAATTCCTTTCGAAACTAACTTCTCCATGTTGCGAGGTCCAATTCCAGGAACAGTGAGCAAATCAGGAAGAGGCCCGTGCACAGGTCGCGCTACACTTGCGCCTAGTGATCGCCTTCTTCGTTCTCGCATTCTTCCTGGTAAATCAAGAGGTAAACTTTCAGTTGAAGAAGACATCCAAAACTTCTGCAACTGAGAACTTGCATGCGGCGAATCGGTTCACGCACAGGATGAAGCGGAAGATTCATAACAATAAGATATCAACCTACCAGACCTAACTTCATGAAACGGAATTAATGACAGTAACACATCACTATTAAAAATGCATAGAAAATGTAGGTGAGTTTCTGCATCGAATTCCTGACTTGTTGGTCACGGGACTACGCAGCAACTTTTACCAGGTAAAATACTTCAAATCTTGGTCCTTAAAGTTCTCCCAAGTAAACTTCTTCAAGGAATTCAAACACTACTGACGGTTTCACCCTCAAAAGACCAGTCCTCGATATGGAAGATGCTTGGTGATCTAACACAATTTTGACCTTGATGATGAGTTTCCTTACCATTAAGCCCAACTATATCGATTTTACTATCCACTATGGGTGAAAAGCAAAACTCCACTACCAATATGTAGCATGTTCACCTATCACATTTCCAAGAATTCCTTAAAGATATTATGCCGAAAGGTATTCGAACTCAAAATTTGTACAAATTTCATTATGTAACCAAAAAATAGACTAATACAGACATGCAAGTATTAAAAACACATTTTGATAAATCTCGATGGCCAATGAAAGTGCAGTTTGGCTTTTCTGCTTAGGGTTGGGACGTTTAAGGGTTAAGCATTACCGTCCATCTCTGCAGTAGCTGCAGCCGTTTTCGTATCCGCACTCAAAGAACTCTCTCCATTCCCTTCAACCTCGGAAGAAGCGACCTCAAGCGAAGCAGCTTCGGTGCCTTCGCAAAATCTGGCCTGATCCACAGTAGGAATGCTCCTTTCTACGAGCTCCTCAGGCACAGCAACGAACTCACCAAGATTCTTGGACACGACTCGCGCCGTGCTAAAGTCCTTGCAACGATTGACGTCCGACCAGAAGCTCGACCGACCGAAACACTTCTTCAGAGGGGAATGGAAAGACTCCGCAAGTTTGCTCCGCCTTTGCAACTGCTCAGCGTCACACCAGGGCTTTGCCAAAGCCGTTCGCCTCTTCTCCAACAGCAAGACATTCCACAGCTTCCCCGAGCCTGACATTGACACCACCCTTTCCGATGGCTTCAAAGCCGCAAAAGCTCCCGGTTGCATCATCGTACACCGAGTGTACAGAAGAAACGGCCGTGGTATTAAAATTGGCATCAGGAGAGTCTCGCCACCATATCCTCCGAAGAGATACTCAAATTCCTCTCAGTCCATGCAGTTCGGGAAGACAGTGCTCTCCGCCATGAAGAAAGATTGAACACGCCTGCTTAAACCCTACCGAACGAAGCAGCTAGCCAGAACGCAAGCGACTGACAATGCGCCCTCCAAAACTCGCAGCGGATTGTTTTCGGCGACGCGCAAGAATGGTTTGAAGCCGAACTAGGTCACGAAGCGCAAACCCTAGCGGTCTAAAACCCTCACTCCTATGTTCCCATTCCCATGATAGCCATAGCCGAACTCCATCGTCATAGCCGTATTCTGGCGCTGTAAGTTTATGAGGAGCCTCCGAGAAGGAGGAAATTCAATATCTACGAAATATAAGGATTGACTGCAGTGTGATCTAGGATCTGGTATGTAGATTTTTGGTGTGGGGAGTAAAGATCGGCGGCGGCGAAGACGACGCCTAGGGTTCAGTTGAGACGACGAGTGAAGGACGGACAATTGATTTCGTTCGTTGTCTCGGCGTCGGCTGGGTGGTTCTCTGATGACACACTCTTAGCACCTATTAACCCCTAACTGCCTAAGCGACCATATATGGTCGCTCAAAACTTTCAGATTTAAAAAAAGTTCAGCCCACTTCAAACGTCCATAACGTTTGCAAAAATAACAATTTTTGAGCGTAATTTTTCTCCACTTGTAGGTATTGAGACTGAGCAACTTTTCCAAAAATAAATTTTGAAAATTTTTTTACCAATTTTCCTCTAAAGCCCTCGAAGTGACAGCATCTCAAATTGTCACAATTTTGAAAATCTGCCCGGAATGAAATCTTTAAGTTTTCTACCAAATGAGATTAGTTCTAACATGAACAAGGTAACCACTATATAAAACCAATGTTTTTGACCTATCATACTTGATTCCAAGTCAAAATGACTAAACATATAGTTTTTATGAATTTTCAAAAAAAAATCATATAAATTGATTATTAAATAATTCAAAGCATTTTTCCAAAATTTAACCGTATGGATGTTGTCTTACTATTGTGTTCTACACATGTTTTTAAAAATTGAAGCTCATAAAAGTTGAGTAAGATAGACATTATAACACATCTAGCATTTCAAGAAAACCCTTGGGCACTTAGGGGTTAAGGTAAATGTATTTAAGTTAAAAGCGACCATTTCCTAAAAGCGTCCATAGCTCAATCTTTCACAATAAGTAGATTTTGACACATTATTAGAGTTAATCAAAAAGAAGGCCATAGAACCTCCCTTTTCAACCTCCTTCTAATCTCTCTTTTCAGTTATAGTTGAGTTTAATAGTGTCGTGTCATAACTTGTCCCCTTGTGGGCCATGGGCTTGGAGCTTTGGTAGGAGGTGTGGAGAATAATGGTAGTGGCTTGCTTTAGATTGTCTCCCAACTCATCGTGAACTAATTTTTGGTCTAATATAAACAAGTATTTATATTTCCATATGAGTTCAAGAGGAGTTTGCTAAAACTTTCCTCTTTGAGCTGACTTTTCGGTTAACTCTATTGTTGATGAGAATGTGCACAATGTGTACATCAGAGTTTAGGGTCGCTTTAAGGTTAGCCTATAGTCAGCATTTTCAAAATTCATAACTAATTCATACGGTGTCCAAATAATGCATGCTAAAGTGCATTGGAATCCTCTTGAATTTGCTAATAAAGGCCTATTTACACTAGAGGACGAGAAGCCGTGAAGGGGGAAATATCAACTAATGGGAGTCTTAAAAATCGAGAAGACCAAAGAATGATTGTCACTTCACACCCTAAAATTTTAGTTCAAAGGACGGAAGGAGGAGAAAATGACATGGACAACATTTTGTCGCAACAAAAGTGCACATTTTTCAAGGCCCCGGATTTTGCATCAAGCCCACCTCAAGAGGTGGGTTTAACGCAAAATCCAGGAGGGGGGCGTTTAGCCAAAATTCTGATAACCTATCATTTTTTATTTTAAAAATATATATAAGAACTTTATTTCAAAAAATTGGCACTTTGTTTTACGGCCCCTCATTCTCACTTTATACTATATCCAAAAGTCGTTAAATTCAAAGGTTGGCTTTTCAAGGATGAGCCATGGCCCTTGTGAAGTTTTCTCCACGGCTTCTCGCCTGAAGTGTAAAGAGGGCCTAAGACCCACTAAAAATATTTTTTGTTTTTTGTATGTATATAGAATCAATTGATAAGATGGACGCTTTAGTGTATAGTTACATTACGGCAAGCTTCCATGTATGATTGGTGGAATCAGAAAAAACGACAAGGATTGAGATCCCAAATTTCACCGGAAGAGGGCAAACGGAGAAGCAAGACATTGAGTGTCATTGCTCATCGATGGTTCATTGGCTCCTTTCTTTGTTGCGTTGAAATTTAAGTACATGGCTCAAAAGAAAGGTATATTTGAGTGTACAAATTGGTGGGGGGGCCTCTACCGGCGCACATAGAAGTTTTTTGCAAATTTTGGGGGTAATAAAGTCATTGTTTACTGCCCGACCGGCCCAAGCATGGAAGGCCCTTAGAGCCTATTTCCATGAGCTCCTGCAAACAAGCTGCCTACAATTATGGCCCCTTTTTCACCCTCCAACCTAATATAGAGTGGTCTTTAGAAAAAAAAAACTGCTCATTTATTTGGGCAGACAATTATGTAAACAAGCTCTTACCATCAATTTATACAATCTAAACATCTTGAAAGACAAAAGTTAGTGGAGTTGAATCCAAGTGAAATTATATTTTCCTAGAAATATGATTTGTAATTTTTATGAATTTTCATAGTGGTCTACTCTAAAAATACAAAATCACCCCCAGGTGGGTCACGAGGATGCCAAAAATGCTTTGTAATCATTCAAAATCACTTCCAAATTACATAAGAAAGTGCAAACAAAGATAGGGTTTAAATAAATCTTTTGAAGGTGAATTTTATAAATAAATTGATTACAAGAATAAAAATAAGAATATTTCAAAATATTATTAATGACAACAAGGATTACTTTTATTCTTTAGGGTACTTCTAAATACCCTTTGTTCACATGCGATATTCAAAAAATACAAAGAGTGACCTTCCCAAGTATATAACAAAAGTATACTCCAATTAACAATTACAATAAATTAATGAAATGGTTAATTCAAAATACTCTGTTTTTGTAAGAGGTATAACTATTGCTTTAGTGTACTTTTCTATATCTTGATAACTTAACCCCTAAAGGACCGGGGGTGTTTTAGCTTAGCTCCTGTTTTCTTGACTAGCTCTTGTAGCAAGCTCAATTTCTTATTAGTGTGGGGTAGTTTTCATGATCGGCACCGTTGAAACTAAAGAAGACTTACATAGCTTGTTTATGAAAAAAAGATCAACAAAATCGCACAATTTTTGAGAAAATGCCACCGTCGAGAAGATTGATGGAAATTGTTCGGGCAGGGGGTACTTTGTACTTATGCTGAAATCGGATTGCTTAGAAGTGCTCCAAATCATCTGAAACTTTTACCACATGTACAATTCATTATCAACCTTATGTAAGAAAAAATTCGTCAAATTCTGAGGTGTGGAAAAAAAGTTATAACGCTCTGAAGTCTCCAGGCCATGATATTCAGCTCAAAATCTGAAATTTTTGGGAGTGCCCATGTCCAACCTAGTTCCACTCTTGGTATGAAGCATGGACCATGGAGATCTGACCTCCCACCTTGTACCACCTTGGGAATGAGGCTCAACAAGGGTCCACTGCCAATTGAATGACAGGGTCAATTCCCAATGCATGGGGATACTGACAAAGGAAAGGGGGAATGGCAGCCCTCGAGGCTTGCCTCAATAAAAAATAAAAAATAAAAGTGAGTGACTTTTGGCCAAGCCACTCATTTTGGCCAGGCCATTCTCTCCTCACTTTGTTCAGGCCACTCAGACCAGGCTATTCTCTCCTCACCCATGACTGAAGCAACAATTACATCATCACTTCTGTGGCTCATTTTGCTTGATTGAAATTGTGTGAATGTACTCAAATTTTTAGCCAAGGTAAAACATAAAACAATTATCTAATAAAATATTTAACATGTAGCTAATAAAAAAAATAAAAAAAATATATTCATATCGAAAAAAACACGATAGAACACATAAATTCCAAGAAATGAATAATGAAATTATCCGAAACACTTAGTACATAGGGAATAAATCCGTATTGTCTCGTAAAAAGTCTCAATAAAAAGATCTCAATAAAAAGGTCTCAATAAAAAGGTCTCAATAAAAAAGTCTCAATAAAAATCGCAAATGGCATGCGATTAGTACATGATCATCCACTATGGCGTGTGACAAAACAATCTCCCATACAAACGGGAATGTCTCCACATGTGGGACAGTAGAATTGCCCCCTTTTCTTGCACACGACGCACTTCCGACGAATTAGTTTACCGTTGACCTTCTTGGTCCACATCCTGGTGTAGTGCAATGCATCGGGGTTGGGAACACCTGTGCGGCGAGGAATGACGGGCCTGCGTTGCACATTAGATGCACAAAGTTTGGTGCCCACTTCATAATTAAATTTGAATCTTGACATGGCTCTTTCACCCCTCCTCTGCATAGAAGCATGGTACAAAATATATGCATTGACAAGAGAGGTATCTAACAAATGTAACAAAATTCGGTGCCACCATTTGTGGTCCCGAGTTTGCACCGAATAATTACCCCGTAATTGATCCTGCACATCTACTCCTCTCATGTGGCATTGGTAATGTATCAATGCGGGCGAGCAAGGGATGTCTTTCACAGCATTTCCATGCCATCTATCCACAAACAATTGATTTGATGCATCTATAGGAGATACGGCCGTAGTGAGAATTGTCACTGGCTTGTTATCAAGCCAAGTGATAGCGGCTAATTGGTGCGACGCATGCATTCGCCACCACATCGTACCCCGAGGAACCGCTCTAACGGCCTTACCCTTGTCAATGGTCAAGGCACTTGGCCAACCGTGCCTATTAGTTCTACAAGTCCCGGTAGCTCTAAAACCAAGTTTTAGAAGGTCCCAAAATAAAATTGGACTTGTAAACCAATTATCGCAAGTAATCACATGTCCCATGTGCTCTAACCCGCTCACTAAACTGGTCACCACTTTCTAACCGGCATTTTGATCTTCGCCCTCAACTTCTTCACTTTTACCGCAGTAAATTTTCATTTTTTGAACATACTTTGAATTACTATTAGCTAAACACCATATTTTTATGCCATATTGTGTAGGCTTAGCCTTCATATATTGTCTAATTGGTGAATATTTTCCACAATACTTTACCATCATCTCATCAATGGTAAGGTTTTGCTCAGGCTGCCAATATAGAGAATATAATGCATTGTGTTCATTTACTAACCACTCACATTTTGCAATTTTGTTATAATTTGGCTCATTTTTATTTTTAGCAATGAGGTCATTATCAACAAGATGTACACATCTCAAAATGTCTTCAAATCTTCGTCTACTCATTACCGAACTAATTTCTCTCGAATAAAACATATCATTCGAGGACCAATGCAACATTTGGTTTGGAATTTTTTTGAGGCCCATTAAAATCAAAATTCCAAACCAAGACTTCAACTCGGACACCGTCAAATAGATCCACCTTGTACCACCCATTGTACCATCTTTCCCATTTGATCGACCGGCATACAAATTCGTCATGCGTACAATTTCGCGCATCATGGCTAGCGGCCAAAACAACATCACAAAATTATCTACACTTTGAAATTCGTCAAAATTCTCTTTCAACCCTTCGGATCCACCTCGCCACTCAACATGTGGAATTGACGAAACCGGCGAATTCCACATGTGCTCTGCAAATCGTTCTTTTTCCGACAAGCTATCAAGGTAATCAAAACCTCCATACTCTAAGCCAATTTCGTGGTCAACCCTATTAGAGTCCATGAACCACGTTCTCGTTTTTGGAGTCAATTTAGTCGCGGTTTCTAATGGATCCTCATCCCTATTTTCACTCGGTTGGTATTCACTATCATCGGCAGAGCAATATTCTCCCGTGAGATCCCACATTTGTTGTGAGGGCACCTCTAGAACATCATCGGATTCATCAACCCATTCTACAACGACATCCGGTACATCATGCAAGCCAAAAATGCCATACAATTGTACACTCAAGAATGTCAAACCTAGACTGGGTTCATAAAATTCATTTATGACAGTTCCCCAAAGATAGTCTGTCTCTGAGAAATTGGCATCCGCCCACATTACATCGGGGAGTTCTACGCAAGGTACTCTCACAACCCTACCACGGCGGCCAAGCTCATACAATGGGGGAATAAGAGACCTCAAATCCGAATTTGACCTTAAATGATGAGACCCATGCAACGAACCGGACAAATCCACACCGTGCGAATGAGAATTAGAGCGATTGAGCTCGTTTTCATTATCAGAGGAAAACAAGGATTTCCTACTCGTGGACCCATGCTCTACTTGTCGTGACGTGCCGGGCTCACTACAAACACGGACATTGCGACAATTCACATTTACAACGGGACTTCCGGAGCCAGACACGTTGATCACCACAGGTGGTTGGGGGCTCATACACCGTTTGCGACGCGGCGCCATCGTCCTTTGAGTTGGTCGGTGGATCCGCCCAAAGCCGCCTCACTGCCGCAGGAAAAGAGTCGGCGTCGCCTTCGTTCCATCGAAGCGTCCACCCCAAACGATGCGCCACCACTCGCCTCCACAAATACCGCCAATTGACAGCCTTCAGCTTCGCAGGAACTCTTACACCCTTTGGTCGCGGGGCTGCCAACAAAATGTCGTTGTCCAACAAGCCCAGAATCTCCAGCACAAAGTCCTCACTCTTCTGCAAATCTTCCCTTAGCCACTGTGCAACTACTACCCTTGCATTGGCAACAGACATAGTCGACTCTGAGCAATTGGACGCCATTTTATCTCCCATCTGCCTACCTCTACAACGTCGACACTGGAACAACAGATCGTTCAGGCCAGGCCAACGTCGCCCTGCCAATCTCTCTCGAACGTTGTGTGATGGTCTAGCAATCTGCGCCCTCAACGTTGCCCTGCCTCACAGCAATTACTGCTCTCCAACGGATTGTCGCCCATCTACCTGCCTCCGTCGCCCTTTCAATACGCGGCCCAATTTCGAATCTGCCGAAGTCGCTGCGATGAGGCTTGCAATCTCGAACGGATCATCATGCGGTCTCGAACTGTGCACAACGGATTGGTTAGCAACGGATTGGTTCGCAACCCCCTTCTGGCTTGGAATCTCGACTGCCGCAACCTCCTGCATGCGAACTGTGCACTGACCAACCCAACGACGAATCTCTGTCTCGATTTCCGATTCTCTGTCTCGATTTCCGATTTCCCAATTTCAAATTCCCAATCACGAGGCCAACGCAGCAAGTGCGAATCCAAGGCACGAGACCCAATTTCCGATTTCAAGTCACGAGGCCCAATTTCCGATTTCCCAATTTCTGATTCCAAGTCATGAGGCCCAATTTCTGATTTCGAGGCGTAATTTCTGATTTCGAGGTCCAATTACAAATTTACTCTGTCCAATTTCGAATTTACGAGGCCCAATTCCGAATTTGTGATTACCGGCTCCCAATCACGCAACGGCCGAATCTGTCGCTCTGCGAATCCCTAAACGAGTTTGCACTGAATTGACCAACGGTTTTGTGCGAATCTGACATTGCGTCAATTTCCAACGATCAGAATTTGTGTGAATTTGGCCGTATTTCTGCGAATTGGTGCAAATTTGTGCGAATTGAATAGCCAACATCTCAGCGAATTTGTCGTCAAGCACAACGTTGCCCTGCTCTCCCGAACGGTTCTGGACACGCTGCCCAAAGTCTCTGCGTCGCTCGCACCGAGCCAGGCCCTCTGTCAACGCTGACAAATCCGTATTTCAGCGACTGGACTCTGTTGCACTCTGGCAGCTCTGCTGCAGCGACAGGCGATCGCGCGGAACCGTGCTGTGCAACCCAGTTTCACAGCTCGCTGAAATCGCAGCTGCCCAGCCAGCCCTCGATGGTTTTTTGTCCCTCTGCGATGCTCAAGAAATTCACCAAAATTCGCACACTGAACCATTTCTTGATCAGCTTATACCGCTGGATTCAGCGTTGAAAATCGTCCAGGGTCTCTTTGTCATTCGTGGAGTGTTAGCTACGTTTACATTTCGAATTTTGGTGAAATGTAGTTGCAGAAGCCACGTGGTGGCCTCGTGGTCCTTTAGGGGTTAACCCTTAACATCTAAATGCCCACAGGGACACATCGTGTCCAAGAATAATTTTCTTACTTTAGTAACTTATTTGGATCACATAATTTTGACTCAATGTTACCTAGAAAATCGTACATGTCCATTACAAGAACACAAAAATATTTCAAGATGTGCAATAACATTGATTAATCCACTACGAAAAAATTAAAACATCGCGGCATGTGAACTTGGGACACGGTTGTTAGGGAGGTTCATGACGTCAATACCATCCCTTCTTAGTTCATGTGTACTGTCAACAACGTTGTGGCATCCATACCTCATGAAATCATTGTAGAGGCTTCGATCTTTTTTCCATTGAACATTAATGCATCATCAAAGGTACTATTTCGTTACTTTCTTTTCCATTGTGCAAATACATGAGCTCCATCTTGCAATTCCTAAAGCCAAAAAATGCAACAATTTCTTTAGAGTTTAGGGTGAGAAATAGATTGGTATGGCTTTTGGGTTATGTTGTAGAGGTGGTGCTGAGGGAGACCACTGCTGTGGTGTTTCGAGCATTACGAGTCTTGAAGTGAGAAACTAGGACCTAGTGGAAAGTTGAACATCGACTACAGGTAGTAAGTGTATACGATGGGTGGTCCCATCACTAAGTGTTTATACATTTGTAGAAGTTCCACCGCATATCACTTAAATAATGGCATGCCACTTTGATATATGAGAAACAAATATGAGAATCACGTGGTGTTGATACATGGACAAGTTGGGAGTTATTGTTCTTGGTGCATAGTATGTGCAATATTAGCAAATTGTGTCCCATTCACACACACAAATAAGCTTCACTAAGACAAAGAGAGTAACAAAGAAACGTGACAATATGAGTATTAAATATCTTACGGAGTATACTGCTATTAAATACCATTATCAATACATGCTTTGATATTTGCATGTATTATACTACATACAAATTCTATGGTATCACCATGGCACTCCCCACATTTTATGAACAATTTTAACACCACGGTCCATAATTTACCATTTAAAATTAAATAATTCCTATGGTATACCAAACATTCAGAAATAACTAGTAGAAAAGGTGGCACTGCCGAGGGAGATGCCTCAGCAAGTAGTGCCTAATTCCACGCATTCACAATGATTTTGCCTAGGCATGTCCCTAGAGAGCGCCACCTTTTCCACTAGTGAATAAAAATAAAAGAAGATCAAGGGATTAATAGTGCTTGGTAGTGAGACTATAATTGAGTGCTTTTCTTTTTTTCTTTTACTTTTACATTTGTAAAATTTTACTTTATAAACATTGTACTAGGGTTTACTTCTCTCCTATATAAGTACCACCTTCTGTCTCAACTGTTAAAAAGTTTTGAGAATTTTGACCCAAAATGATTAATACCACTTTCATTCAGTGAAAGATTATTTCATCCTCAAGAATAACTAACACTCCATGAATTTTTTTTTTAGCCAAGTGGAGAAAAACTTTTACGTTACTTTTTCGATTAGAGCATCTCCACCCCTACTCCAAATTTTTGGCTCGGGATTGGAGATATGGAGGACCCCAAGCATGAACAGTAACACGGAAAAAAAAACGTCCCTCACCGGGCCACGAGGTTGAGGATTCCGGCCACGGAATCGAGAAATCCAGCGCGTTGGGGGGAATCTTTCCACGACAGGGTTTAAAAAAGCAGTGCGACAAGGTTTAAGAAGGCCGCATCCGCTGAAGTCGCCCAACTCCCCGCCTGAACTCCGCGCTGCAGCAACGACGTTTCCAGCGCGCCCACGTCCCCGCACTGATCTGAATTTGATCCACAAAGCAGAAATAGGAGCAAATCTTTGTCCCAAGTACCGCACTTTGGGCTCCATAAACAATCGAACAAGCTCTGGAGAATGGCAAGGCAACAACAAAATTTGGCAAGGCCGCGACCTCCAGGCTGCTCCTCCGAGTCGCGGTGGCACAAAAATCCGCCCGGGCCCGGCACTTGGAGTAGGGGTGGAGATGCTCTTACTACTTTTGAAAAAGCTCACTCAGTTTCATAATTTCAAGACCGACGGGCTGACATCAGCCTCGATTTGAATCTAGGTTCGGTGTCCAGTTGCTTCGGATCTAGGTTCGGAGCACTAGGTTTGGAAGACCGTCACCTTCTTCCTATAAGCTCTTCGTGTGCAGACTTGAGTAGCAAGGGAGATCGTCGATAGTGATGCGTTGTAGGGGTTTGGGTTTACGCATGCATGCAGCTCTGCCTTTGCTTCGCCTTGCGACCGATCGCGCCTCGCGTGTGTTATGGGGGACGAAGTTTTTGTGACGAGTAACGGGGACCAGCACCCTGTCGCTCGTCGTCTGCCGGGTCGCTACGGAGGCGCGTGGGGCGTCGCGTCGGTGTTGGCCATTGTCGTGGGCTGGCTGTTCCTGCTCGGATCGGTTCTCGTGCCACAGTACGAGGTTCTGCTCTTCGTCGGCATCGCGCTCTGTTCTGGCGGATTTCTCATGGAGTTTCTCCTGCGGTCGCCACCGATGAAAGCCGATTAAATTTGGGAAAAGTTGGTGGAACGTTGCACACGGTTTTTCTGTGGTTTAGGGTTTGGTGGAGCCGATTCCGACTTGGAAGTTTCGCAGTGGTTGCTGAGTCGGTTAGGGTTTTTTCGAGTCGGTTTGTGACTCCAGGGTTTATACGGGGTTTACGTAATTGCTGGAAGTAGGCGGTTATGAGTTACGTTTAGTTGGTGATGGCGTCTCAAATGGGAGTGTCGCGGGTACCTGATGAGGATGATGAAGATGACGACGTGGCTGATTTGTTTGACGCGGAGTTCTTGGAGCACATGGAGGCTTTGAAACAGGCTTGCCAGATGTTGCCCGGCGCTGAGGTAAGGCTCAAGAGCACCTCAACCCTTGCAGCATCCAAGTTTGACGAGGAAGGATATGAGGAAGAGGGGGATGATGATGATGATGATGACGATGCTCTGCTTTTGTCGATTGAGCGTAAATTTTTGGGGAAAGGTGGTGTGCTATCAGGACCGCCTGGGACGAAAGCTGCAGCTCCTGCCATCAATCCAAGATCCGCCGATAAGCGTCCTATAGGTGCTGAGAATGGAGCTTCGATCGCGAAGCAGTCATTGGCACCACAGACTAATGACGTGGTTCAGCCTTTGAGACGTTCTGCCGCTGATTCGTCCGACGACGAGGACGATGATCTTTTGAATTCAGTGAAAGAATGTTGTGGGGCTCTAGATCTCGTCAAAGCGTCAAAGAATGTAAAGACCAGCCTTTCGAAAGATTTAAGTGGGGGATTAGACAGAGATTTGTCCGCGGCGGGGAGAGTGCCAGCCTTTCTAGACACAGATACTGTGCCTGCCAGGGACGATGAGGATGCAATTTTTTTCCCAGATACAGCGAGCTTTCCAAATGTGGAGGATGGAGACGTTCTTGCGAAATCTAGCTCTGAAGTAGGACCAAGCTCAGCGAATGTCGTTGCCGACAATCCTTTGCCAATTCGGAGTATTCTTCCTGCCCAGCTTGGCGATGAGGAGTTTGACGAAAATCCATTGCCTCTGGTTGTTCATGACCCGAATTTGGCATCGCACAGTGTGAGGACCAAGGTGCCGGAGAATGTGCAGGCAGTTACCGAAGCTCTGTTGAAGAATAGGCTTTGTCAGCAATCTCTCAGGGACCTCCTTTACCAAGTGGAACAGAAATTGCATGAGAATAAGGAAATGCAAAGACGCGCGGTCTCTTTGGTCGAGTACCAGAAGGCCTGCACTCGCAAGTTCTGTGGTTTTACAGAGGTAGTTAACCGGTCTGTGGAGCTGATTGCAACGAAACCTGCATGTAAGAAAAAAACCGGAGAGTTCAGGCTAAAGGGTCCTCCAGAGAATCCAGATGTTGAAATATATAGAACGCTGCAGAGTCAACTTCCAGCCGAGTTTAACGTGAAGAAATGGACGAAGAAGGAGACTCAAGCGCTGGGCAAGGGTGTCCGGCAACAGTTGCAGGAGATCAGTCTTCGTGCGATGATGGCGGGCTGGGAGTCGGATGAAGACGGTCAGGGCTTTGATGAGCAGGTGAGGAGCATTGGAGAGAGTGAAGAAGAGTTGAAGAAGGGGTTGCAATCTGTTGATTGGAGCGAGGTGGCAAGAATCTATGTTAGTGGCCGGTCACCTTGGGAATGCAAAATGCAGTGGGAGAACAATGAAGATCCAGTATTGAACAATAAACCTTGGACTAAAGTCGAGGATAAGAAGCTGCTGTCTATTGTCCAGGCACACGATATGGTGGAGTGGGCCGCCATAGCTGAGGAGCTGGGCACACACAGAACGCCAGCGCAGTGTGCTATTCGGTACCAGCGCAGTCTGAATGCGTCGATTTTGCGCAGTGCCTGGACTCCTGAAGAGGATGAGCAGCTCCAGGTGGCAGTGGAGAAGTTTGGGGAGAAGGATTGGCAGGCGATAGCGGCCTGTATGGAGGGCCGGTTAGGCTCCCAATGCATGTCAAGGTGGACGAAGGTGTTGCATCCAGATCGTCATCGGCGAGGCCGTTGGCTGGCCGACGAAGACACTCGATTGAAGTGGGCAGTTGCTGTCTATGGACCTCGAGGGTGGAAGAGCATTGCTGCTCATGTTCCAGGACGTTCAGACGTGCAATGCCGGGAGCGCTGGTGCAACGTGCTTGATCCCTCGGTGAAGATCGACGAGTGGAGCGCAGAGGAGGACGCCAAGTTAGAAGAACTCGTTGATAAGTTCGGGCGTCACCGTTGGGCTGCAGTGGGAGCTGCGCTAGGCCGTACTGATAATCAGTGCTTTAGGCATTGGAAGCTAATGCATCCGGAGCACAGACTATCTTTCAAGAAGGACATGGTCATTCGTCGAGCTGCTCTTGCATCCAATTTTGTTGGTCGAGAGAAGGAGCGACCAGACCTTGGGTATCAGGATTTCCTCCCACCTCCGGGGCTTAGGGAAGGGAACAGCCATCCATTGCTGCTGAAGAGCTCGAACATGCGAAAGGCCGTTCGTAAGCCGGTGAAGAGGGCTCCTAAGAAGAGGAAGACACCAGATCTCCCTTCGGAAGAGAACGAGAATCTTCTGTTGGAGATGGAAGTTGTCCCAGCAGATTGTAGCAATGACGTGCCCATCAACAGCTTTAACTGTTCAAGCAGGCGATTAGCGTCTCAGAGGGTCACGAGGAAGAGGAGGTTACCGACGGCTGCTTCAGCAGATGGAAGTGTGGAAACCGAGGACGCACAGATTGTTGAAGTGGCCTCTTCGGATGCTAACCAGGAGGGCCCGGTGATCAGTCTACAATACTGCAGAAGAAAGCAAGCTCCTAAGCGAGTTGCGAGGGCCCCGAGAAAGAAGAAGACATTAGAGCTTACTCCGGAGGTGGCTGAGAATCGTTCAAATGAGAAGGAATTGGAGAGTTTTGAAGTCGCGGCTGCAGATTGTAGCAATGAGGAGGTGATTGAGAATCCTTCAGACGAGAAGGAATTGGAGAGTTTTGGAGTCGCCTCTGCAGATGGTAGCAATGAAGAGGTGATTGAGAATCTTTCAAATAAGAAGGAATCGGAGAGATTTGAAGTCGCCTCTGCAGATGGTAGCAATGAAGTGACCAACAGCTTTGACTTCCCAAGGAAGAGACAATCTCCCCCGCCAGGTGAAAGGGTCTACAAGAGAAGGAAAGCACCGGCTCTTCTTCCTTCAGCAGTGATTGAAAACCCCGGCGAAGAAAGCAGGGACGTGAAAGAGTGGATTGTTTATACGAGGCGGAAGAATCGTTTTTCCAACTCCGGTAAGGCGTCACTTGAAACTTCTGGAACTTCGGAACTTACAACAGTAGGGATTGAAATGTCGAGTGTTGCACGAGGAGATGAGATATTGACCGTCAATGAGGTTCCGTGCAAGGAACCCACTTTAGAAAGACACAGAAAGGGATTAGTGCTTCCTAGTTTTCTATATACGGAAGCATTAGACTTGGACTAATTCATTGCTGTATCTAGTTTGCACGTGAGTGATACCGTTTGGTGTCTTTTATCTGTTGACATCAAAATGATGAAGAGGTCCGTCAAGAGTGACTGATCGAGAGTCACGCTTGACTTTCCTGAGGCGTAGTTTTATTAGGTTCTCATCAGAAAGAAACAAAACTATTATATACATATCAAGTAGGTCTCGATTCCGTCATTTTGACTCGCCACCATGCTCTCGATTCAAGTTTTCTGGCTTAGAGTTCAATTAATTTCATGGGTGCACATTTACGTGGCCACTTGATGCTGTAAAAACAATCCTTTTTTCTTTTTTATCATTACAGGATCCCTGCATTCTGAACCTGTTGTTTATATCAGAAATTTTCAATGTGCAATTCCATGATCTTTCGTTGTGTGAGCTTCCTTCTTCGCATGTGCTGGATTGCTCTGTTGATTTGTGCTTATCATCCTGGTATGAGATGTTAGGAAATTCTGTGAAGTGGGTTTTTGAGCCTCTATGTATCTGTCAACGTGTTGATACTGTCACAGATTTGATAAGCTTTCATTCTGTTATCCCTCCCATGCATGCTTAGTTATCTCTCCCATCTCAGGCTGCCGACGTGTAAGAAATAACAATGCTGACACCAGAGTAAGGCCATCACAATCTGATAGTGACTTCGTTTAATTTTGATTCTCTTATTTCTCCCTCAAATGGGTTATCAAAGAGATAAGAGATCAGTGACTTTGTTTTCAGAGATTCGTTATAAAATGTTTGATGAATAACAAAAATGGAGCTTACGGACGAAGCAAATTTCTTAATGTCAATGTGAAGATAACATCTGTATGGTTGGATTCATCGTATTTATTACTGATATTTTTTTAATTATAAGGTTTTCTGCTATGTAATTAAAAATAAAAAATTAACACATAAAAGTTAAAAAATATTGTACTGAAATCGGAATAACATGCACTAGGAGAGAGGAAGGTTTCCGTTATTTGATTTTACTTAGTTTGGAGAATTATGTTTAAGACCTCACTTTTTGAACTAACATTGAAACTTGAATAACTGGAACCAATTGTGTTGTTTTTGAAAATTCATAATATCTAGTTTTGAAGATTCATATTGTATAAATGAGATAGTCAACTACCACAAGAACTAGGATAAATTTGAATGGATGAAAAAATGTATAGGATATAGTGTTGAGAAAGGTTGCAATTTGTATGTTATATATGGAAGTGGAAACTTACGAAAAGATGGCAAAACTAGTCTATGGTGAATTGCAGATTAATCTAATCCAAGCCCTTGCATTGCCTGTGGGAGTGGAACTTGTGACCTCCTCAATGCTAGAGGAGAGTTCTCACAAGTTTCTCCAATCCTGAAAGACTATTCAATTTTCATATCACCAATGCGACTCATTCGAAAAACTGAAGAAAAATTGCAAATGTGTCCCTCTATAGAGTCATTGCAATCACTGTACATGGGTATTCATTATTGTTCATCAATCTAGGATACCGAGTCGTTTCTAAATTTAGTTACAACGAGATGGATCGAGGTACTATATAAATCATCGAATTTATTCATTTAGATTTACTTTTATATATTTTTAACACACCCACCCTTCGACCACCGAACGTACTAGAAACCAAGTGACGTCACCCATTTACCGTGCTCAGTAAAATGGCAAAAGACCAGTAACTAACTAACTCCGCAGTAATAGCGTTTGTGCCGCGTGTAACTGGTCAACTGGATCTCATAATTCATCCATCTGGTAGCTGGCGCCCCTCATTCATCCATATTTCATCCGCTTTGAAGGGTTCTCCGAGAGGACAAAGAGAACCCAGGGCTGAACCCTAGCTCCATGTCTTGTCTGTATTGCGCCTCACGCCTTCGCCATCGCCATTGCTCCACCCCGCACGGGCTTGCTTGCTTCGTGTGCACGGCCTGCGTGGTGATTTAGACGCGGATTTGCATCGTTTAGCTTCCAGAATTCGCTTTTCTCCTGGAGAAAATTGTGTTGTTTTTTGCGACTTCGCTAGCTCTGCAGGTGCTGGCTTGTTTTATAACGATTCGTCTCGGTATTGGTGTATCTGTAGAGTACCTTTGTGCATTGGCGCGGTTGTTTTTGTTCTGGTGAAGTTTGCGGTCTTCGTTTGGTGTGTGTAATCTCTTCTCATGGTGAGCTTTGTACTTGCAGACAGCTAGGGTTTGGGATCCTTGTGGATTTGTGTTTTGAGGGCCCAGGGCTCCGGTTTTCTTGGTTCGAGTATTGCGTGCCTTCTTTGAAGATTTACCTGCCCAGGCACCATGGATGATGATTGGGGTATGTGCCTCTATCTGCTTCTTTGAAGAATTTAAATGGCAGCTTTGTGTGTATTTATTGTAAAATGTTTTTCTTCTGTTGTCGGTGACTCAGATTTTGTTTGCTTGTCTTTGCAGATGCCGATGATTTCACTCCCTTGCCTCCCGTGTTGGCCAAGGAAGAAACTAAGATTAAGAGCCAATGGGACGATGAAGACGTAGAGGAGGAACCCAAGGAAGAGGAGAAACCTAAGCCTGTACGTTATTATGCGTCCGAATTTTATTTAAGTATTGAATTTGTAGTGGCTTTGGAAAAGAGGGATTAGTGAGTGAGGAGTTTCGAGGGTTATCATGGTGGTATTTTCACCTCGAATGTCGTGTTTGGTGTATTTAACGATTGTATTGGCCCCAATGTAATATAGGGCAAGGTTGATATTGAGACACTGCAGGCGCCCAAACCCAAGGCAGAGAAGAAGAAAAAAGAGACTGCCAAGAAGGTTTCTGGCGATGAAGTGCTTTCGGATCCATTGGCGGAGAAACTGCGCCAACAAAGGTAATATCTCTGGAACCTTGACCATGCAATTCTTGTCGTATAAATTAGGGTTTTACAAGGTGTTTGTATGAACAGGCTTTCCTTTGTGGTTTCCAGAAGATATGGCTCTCAGAAACTGCTGCTGTCTGTCAAAATGTTAGCTGAATAGTGTTATGGCTGCTTGCCTGTGAGATCAGCTGTCGACAAATGTGTTAATGTCATGAAATACTGCACTCGTCTGTTTGAATACCTTAATTCCTGATTATTCAGATAATGCATTTGACAGGCTGGTTGAGGAAGCCGATTACCAACATACGACGGAGCTTTTCGGAGGCAAGTCAAGTGCAGGTCGCAGTCTAGAGGATTTTATTCCTAAGTCTGAAATGGATTTTCTGGAATATGCTGAGCTACTTGCTCAAAAAATAAGACCATTTGAGGTACATCATCTGCATTCCTACCTAGGGGTATATTATGCTCTTGTATTATTTTTGTTTCGCCTACTTTATTTCATTCACTTTCCTAAAGCATTCATATGCCTTGTGGAAGCTTAATTTTGTGAGCACGTTACAATTGTCTCGTTTTGGTGCTCCCGCTTTGCGTATGTTGCGTGTTTGCAGTTATGCCTGTGCTCAGATGTAACAGGGTTTCCATTAAGCTGGTTGTTAACTACGTTCAAAATGCTCTATCTGTATGAACTGCAGTTTTAGCCCACTCAGATGTTCACAATATGTTGTGCTGAACGCCTAATGGGCTGTGTGAAATTTATGTTTTGCAGAAAAGTTTCCATTACATGACTCTTCTCAGGGCGTTGATGCGACATTCGGTGGCAAGCTTAAACGCTTCTGCTGCCAAGGAGGTTGCGTCAAGTATGACCGTTATTGCTAATGAGAAGTTGAAAGCTGAGAGGGACGCTACTGCAGGAAAGAAGAAGACAGGTATAATTTACTAGGATGCGTATCTTTTTTATGAATGTGAAGTTGACTTCGGTTCCCATGTCTAATTTATTAGAGACAATGAATCTGGATTGTATACTTTTGGAGATAATATAAAGCTTGTGTTTCGTGTGTGGTTCACTTCAGTAACTGATGGTAATTATATAGTTCCAACTGAAGTCTGAATATGCTATCTTTTGTACTCATTCTAACATCTTCAATTTTTGGATATTGCAGGTGCAAAGAAGAAGCAGCTTATTGTTGACAAGCCAGATGACGATGGACTGGGTGGTGTTTCTTATGATGCAGTAGACGACTACGATTTCATGTAAAAGAAATAGTGAGCTCTTATTACGGAGTCTTGTCGAGTGGTGCGACTAGTTGAGTGCATTATTATGCTGCAGATTCGCTACAAGCACATCGCTGTTAGGTAGTCTAGTGTCCTGAAGCATTTTTGGTATTGCACAGCAGAGTGTGTGTGTTTGCTGTCAATCTGAAACCTAGGTAATGTCCTACATCTCCCAATGGCTTTTGCTTGCCATTAAGGTCAAGGAGCTACCTCCTTTTTGTCTCAAGTGGATTGGTCAAAGCTATTGAGATTTTGCTGTTCTATTTATGAATGGAAGTTCTCTGTTGCTGGTATGTGACATTTCTTGCGTTAGCGTTTCTCATGGTTGAAAATTTAATTCCACATTCTACCTTGTAAGATTTTAAGTTGCCTTTTGCACTGTCTCCTCATAATATATTTTAGTTCTCAGAATTCGAGTAAGTTTTTGATGTTACCCATAGATTTTACAGATTAGGTTGAGGTAAGTTTTGCAATTCCAAGTGGTTCATTGTCCCTGTATCCCTGTACGGTATTTCAAACCAAAATCTCTCAATGATAGACTTAAACCAAGGAGGCATGATTTTGGTTGAGGTTAAGGTAGAAGCATCAGAACCTGTTATGCACGAATTCCAGTCACCTATGCAAGCACCTGTTTCAATTTCCTGAGTTCCCAATCGAAGTGAGTTCCCAATCAAAGTATCACAAACATTAAACTAAATGGACTAGAAATGAAAGAGTATTGGTTCCCTTACCAATATCAATACACTAAATAGGTAGATTAGTGTTAGATAATTATAAGATTTGAAAATATTATATATTTTTACTCTCAACAAAGAAAATTACCAAAGATATTGATTCCAATAGTATTGAAAGATCTGCATCTTGACCAATATAAGGTAGTGGGACCAATTCCTGACTGAATTTCAGGTTTACATACTTAGACTTGTGAAAGAATTTTTTTATAATTTTTGGATGCTCTGCAAAGCTATTACAAAGGCATCCCCCCTAAAAAAACATTTTTTGAGTATTTCTACAATTTTCTATAATTTTTTAAGTCTGAAAGCTTAGAGTGACCACTAACCGCTCATAGAGTCATGGTTTTCATGAGAGGTTGGATTCTGAAAATAGAGTGTTTCTACACCAATCAGAAGCTCTTGATTTTTCCAAGCATGGACGAAATTAGAACACTATTGGACACTATCTGAAACCATGCTGGTTGGTTTCTGACACCCATCCCCCAACCAGTAGGGGTCGGAAATACAACCCAGTCGGGAATTGGTCCTACTACCTTATAGGGTAAAAGGCACCCTCTTGGGAGGCTACTGAATGTTATGAGAAAGTGAACGATGTACAAATTTAACTTAGTTTTCGTATTTGTCATTGACTTTTTGGAGTGTGGGTTCTTTACTACATATTTTGTGGAAAGTTAGCTTCATGCATGTGTGATCTGATTAGCCCTCAAATGATTGGTCCACACTACAATTACGTGGTCAAACCTCATCACTTCTTCACATTTTAAAATATATTATATTTTGAGATATTTTTCTCATATAAGGTATTGTTCAACCGATTTAACCTGATTTTTTCATAATTATTGAAATAAATAAAACATTATAAGAGTTTTGAAAGTTTTTTCTTAAGAAAATTCCAGTGACGACGAAAGTCGGAACTGGTTTAGCCTTCATTGAATGGTACGTTCGCCGTCAGGACAATTCCATGGAATTGGTCATGGTGACGAATTTTCGTTTCGTCTGCATGACCGTTCCAAGGCATCTCCAGGACTGTTCCGGGTCGCAACAACTGGACCTCCGCAGGAATGCGCGCGCCGTTGTCGTCGGAGCTGCGGTCTCGAAGGCTCCGGCTGCCAGGTTTGGCGTCGTGAAGACCAAGGGATGACATGTGAAGACGTTGATGGAAGCGCTGGACGCCGGGGCTCCGAGGTGAGCGATGAATTCAATTCCACTGCTGCCAAATTAGGGTTTTTTTAGTCCTTGCTGGAGAAGATCTAATTCTCGAGCACCACCACCCCATTGAAATTTATACATTCTTTCTATAGAATTTCTATAGAATATGCATTGGGTGTCACCTGAGCACCATCGTACCCTAATTCTCTTGAATTGATTGTGATTTTGAAGTTTTGGTGTTCAAAGCTCAGCCTCTGGAAGATTCAATTGCTAGGAAGAGTAATCTTCCGTGAATGCCTGGATTTTGGATTTGATTATACGTATCATTAATTCCTGGCCTGAAGAAGATACCCAACCGTAGATACCGGGACCAAGATGATTCACGTTGGGAAGAACACCCGCAGTCGGATTGTGTCTAAGGGCATTTCAGCTGGGCGATCCGTGAACTGCTAGAGGCCTTGTTCAGGTTTTTGTCTTTACTGACCCCTGCTTTGCTTTTTATTTTTATTTTTTTCAATCAATCTGTTTTATATTGTGTATGTTATAGAAGGTCAATCTGCTTAGGTTTCCACTCTTTAAATATGTTCCTCGTTTTTGAGTCATCTGAGGATGTATATTTGTACAGAATCTCTTTTTGAAATTTTTTGATCACATCTAAATGAAGTCAAGTTTGTCAATTGACTGGATTGCTGGATTTTGCCATTACTTCGCAGGTCGAACTTATTTTTAGCTTTTCTTGATTTTGAATGACAAGATGGGAATAACATGCATTTGATTATGCTTAGAATGAAAAACCATCACGATTAAACAAAACCTTATGGATTTATGGACAGTGAAGATTTGTAGACATTTTGAAAGCTGCATTTCATTTGTATTCATTCTTGTGATTGGACTAACTCCAGTAGATGAATTAAAAAACTTTTGATAAATTACCTGTTTTATGAATTGACTGAAAGAGTTATTGTGTGGCACTAAATTTGAGTTTTGTGACTCCTGGGCATTTATGCAGCAGGGTTTCTTGTTTCATTAATCCTAGTCTGTCAGTATTTAGTGAGGGCTTTAAATGTTTGTGTTGATCTTATCAATGCAGGTTCAACCCTCGGCCCACAATGCGAGAAATTTCTCACAATGTGATTCCATGCTTATTGGAGATCAAGCTGGAGCCAACACTTACCCTTATATTACGGTATTTGCCAGTCATATGTAGATTTCTTTCCTTTCCAATATTTAGGCAATATAGTTGCCTGAGCTAATTTTTTTAATATATCTGCAAGCTTACGTGTTATTTCCTCTTCTGTTGTTGTTTAGGTTTTGATCCACTTTTTATTTTGTTTTCTGTATCAGGTGAAGGATCCATCTGCCGGGTGGAGCATGAAGCAAGTACTTCAAAGATTGGTGAAGACCAGCTCTTTTATTTCCAACAACGAGGCATTGATGCAGAGAAGGCAGTGGCTGCTATTATTGGAGGTTTCTGCAGGGAAGTCTTCAAGGAGCTTCCTCTAGAATTCGCAGCTGAGGTGAATCAGTTGATGAGCTTGAAGTTGGAGGGAAGCGTTGGTTAAGTTTCCATGTACTGTACACAAAACGAGAAAAATATTGTATACAACGTAGGTTGTTCGGTAGATTAGGGGTGTTTGTTACATAGTTCTGCTTTTCCAGCTACTCTGTTTGTTGACTGAAACCAACATTGTACAGCAGACGGTGTAGTGGATCGCAGCTTTTATGTTGAGGAGGTACTCATTGGAGAGTTGTGTGATCGTGTTACACATTATGCTCATCTGTGCACGCTTTATTGGTGGCTTAGGTACTCACTTTTACATCAATTGTGTGGCATATTTAATACACAGATGTATACACTGTATGGTCTATGCAATTACAGAATTATATTTGGGATTTGACTGATGGAATATCTGTTTCGGAATGATCTATGGCTGGTGCATGAGTTGTGTTCAAGCTGTGTTGTGGTTATATGTTTGTTCTTTAAACCTTTTGGTTCTTCAGCAATCCTTGGAGGTTATGATCGTGATGGTCCTCAACTCTACATGATTGAGCCCTCGGGTGTTGCCTACGTAAGGCTCTTAATGGCTCTGTATTTCGAATGTATCATTATCTTCATGAAGGCTAGTGGCTTGTTTGGTGGTCTGATGTTAAGTGAACTCATGTCTTCTATAACATTCCATTATAAATTTGCAAACGTTTTGCAACAACCAGACGATTCATCATGTGGAGTGTTTGCATTAGCATATACAATAAATCTTGAAACATCAATATACAATATTTCTTATATGAGACAACATTTAAGAGACCACATCACACAATCAAAAATAATACCAATTCCAAAACAAAATATTATGAATTAATATATATTAGTATTACTTGTACAATATATATAAACCATCTTTGAATAAAAAGTATACTTATCTACATATAATAAAATTATGTGTATTTTCATTACACAAACATATACATACTACTATTATATGCATTATATAATATCATATATACCAATTTCTTCCTATATATGTAGCAATGTATCATAAGATATCAATCGTCATTGGTAATGCGGAGAGCTGCGAAGCCCTAGTCATAGTAATTACAAAAAAGCTTAGAATAGTATGAAAAATTTAGGAAAAAATTAAATAATAGTGATGAACAACACGGTGTAACTGGTATGCTTCTCGAGCTTACATAAAATGAAATTCGATAGAAAAGCATTTTCTGTAGTGTATATTGGAATTTTAGGGCTTTGAGCTTTAAAGTGTTATTAAATACACAATTTTAACAATTTTGAAGAACAATAATTTGGAATAGAAAGTAGAAGGTAGCCCCCAAACTTTTTTTAGTTGAGATCGTTTTCATTCGGAATTAGAAACTAGGTGAAAATTAAAGTTTGATTGAAAAAGAATCAAGCATGGCCCCACTGTGCTCCTTGCACTCTTAACCCCTAAAGGACCATGCTCATTCCTAAAATTTTATCACTTTCTCGTGATGCTTTCAAAAAGGCAATTGTATCTTTTGATTGGTATTCATGTAGAAAACTTCACCGTTGAAATTCAAAGAGGACCTAGTCATGAGACTATACATCAATTTTCAGAACAATCTACCGTATATATTACATGATTATAAGGTTTGATCATAAGTTGATTTCTGAAAATTTTGAATAAAACCAACAGGTCATTAATTGCAAACTTTCTCATAAATTTAAAAACCATGATTAGCATTTGAAAGTTTAGGAGCATACAAAGATGTACTATATCTAAGTGCCCACAAAAAATGGTGTTCTAAAACTAAATACAACAACGTTGATTGATTCTCAAAGATTTATGTTTAGGTGAAGTGACTTGTTGGTGACTTGTTAAGCGGGTGTTTATGATCTTTATTAATTTTTACATTGCGAAAATGTTTTAAAGAATTCAAATATATATGGAATATTCCAAAATATTCCAAAATAATATAAAATATGTAGAAAAGATTCCAATTATTTTGAAAATATTCCATTTTAAATATATTTAAACATTTTTTGTAATTATTTTATAGTGTTAATGATGCAGTAATGGCAAATATTTTATATATTGTACACTTCTTTTTTTTACGAATGTGACGTCCAAGTGTGAAAACGCCCTTCAAGTCATCAACCGCCCTAACTACCATGTCCCAAGTTCACCTACGTTGGCGTTTTAGTCTTTTCCCGATGAATCAATCAACGTAATTGCAAATCTTGAAGGATTTTTGTGTTCTTGAAACGAACATTTTCAATTCTCTAATTAGCATTGAGTCAAAATTATGAAATCCAAACAAGTTATTGAAGTAATGAAATTATTCTTGGACACAATGTGTCTACCTGGTCCTTTAGGGGTTAAGGGATAGAAAGGAGATGATTTGTGAAAATTTTATGCCTCATTTCATGTTGTAAGGTTGATTGTCCTAAAACCACGAACTTAAGCAATCTGGCCTATTTTTGGCAATGCTAAATTCGGAAAAAAAAAATTACCGCATTCGAAATAGGTTTTGATGAGGATTGCAAAAATTTGCAACAACTAATTCGTATTTCTCAATTTTATACAAAATTCCAAAGTGGAAAGTAACCTGTGACCCAAATCAAACCTCTAGGTTTTTCCATGTCCATACCATGTGGTACTAACTTTCACTCATAATGATACCCAAAACCACCAACTATTTCTTCGCAATGCTTGGCATGCCATTGGTCTACCTAAATAAGGTATTGTGATTGAATGATATTTAAAATGTTTTCAAAAATCTAATGTTAACAAGATCAAAATTTAAAATAAATGTATTTTGACAAATTAATATAAAATTTAATATTTAAGGTATATAATAGTTATGCTTAAAAAATGAAAGCGAAGAAATAGAATTAAAAAAAAACTCATGATTGGAGCATTCTTAGAAAGCCCTTTGTATTTTGGACACTCAAATTTCATATTTCTAAACGGCGTAAAATCTTCGAATGAAGTCTATTCTCAAATTCAACCGTCAAAATTCAATTAAAAATCCAAAATCGCTGCAAATGCTTTTAAAATATTGTAATGAAATTGCAATAACATGTACTACAAGATAGTATGGTTTCCATTATTTGATTCTACTTATTTTGGAAAATCATGTTTAACCCTTTAACATCCCGATACAACATTGTTTTCAAAGATTCGTTATAAAATGATTGATGAATAACACAAATGAAGTTGATGTAAATAGAAAAGTTGTAAATGTCAATGTGAAGTTCGTATGTGTACAGTTGGATTCATCATATCTTTTTATTAAAAGTTCTCAATAAATTTTGCAAGGTTTCCTCTAATATTCAATTTAAATTCCCAAATTAACACAATTTAAAAAAAATAAGAATATTGTAGTGAAATTGGAGTAACATGCACTACGAGTGAGTAACGTTTCCATTATTTGGTACTACTTATTTTGGAAAATCATGTTTAAGCCTCACTTTTTGAACTAAGAATGAAACTTGACATAAACCAATTGTGTTGCTTTTAAAAAAATCACAATACCTTATTTTGAAGATCCATATTGTACAAATGATAGTCAACTAGCACAAGAACCAAGAGAAATTTGGATGGATGAAAAATCGTACAAGATGTAGTCAAGAGAAAGGTTGCAATCTGTTTGTCATTCATTATATGGACGCAAGCGCGTCAAAGGGTTAAACCAAGGTGGAATGCCCCATAACCGCCCACCTCCACCACCACTCAAGGAAAACTAAAACCCATCACTTGTGATCCAATTGGGGCTTCTTCAAATGGGCAAATTTAGGCTTCTAATATGCAATTCATGATACTTTTGCGTTAAGAGAACACCACCTACATGTCACAAGTAGGGCATGACTATCTTTCACTTTCAAAATTCATAAAAAAATGCATTTTCCATGAATTTCATTTTCATTTCTTTATTTATGAATCTTATCTGTCTGTCAGCCAAAAATGTTCCAATTCTATCAGCCTTACTCAATGTTCCAATTCAAGGCCTGGCCAGCCCACATTGGCACAACAGCACCTGGCCCAAACCCATACTCTTTAGGCACATGCCAACTCTTTCTGATCAAGGTGGTTGTATTGGAGTTTCTTGGAAGTCCATAAAAGTCTGGTCCATTCAAGCTCGCGAATCCCTCCAATTTGTCCAAAGCCCCTGCCTGTAAATGTCAATTAGCAGATGGTCTAAAACACACGTTTTCACACAATGCTAACTGAGCTCCGAAAATTTTAATTTTGCAAAGATTGTACCATCCTAATACAATTATGTATATATTATCTACTCATTTATATTACTCCAATTTAAAAAAATAAAAAATAAAAACTTGTTCCCATATTTACAATAAATAGAAAGAAGAACCTCGCAGTCATTAAATCCTTGTGTTATTATCTAGTTCTCATTTCTTAGTTAACATAATATTACAGTAAGATAAAGTTCAGACGCGGTTGAGGACACCCTTGGAATATCAAATTTTAACGACATGGCCAAAAGTGGCCGCTTTCATAGATGAATAAATCTTTAAAGAAGTGGACAAAACGTATTGATCAATAAAAAGAAGAAATCATGTACTACATTTTTGAACAATAAAACTATGTTTTGAAAGTTACTATAATAAACTATTAGCTTCCAAAGTGGACTTCATATTTTTAGCTTAGCAATCGGAGGTGAAGCAATATGGTAGGCGTACCTTAAACCACAACACCTAAAACCTTCAAATTCTACACCCTTTCTTCATTTTAGGGAGGAAATGTAAGTTGTCGATACATGACTTAACTTATGAGCAATTGATGCATAAGTCATGTAATGAAAGCCTACATTTCCTTCTCGAAATGAAGAAAGGGTGTAGAAGTTGGTGGTTTTAGGTGTCGTGGTGGTTTAAGGCACGTCTACCTTAAATCCCAGGCATAATTTATCCCTTCTCCAATGAAGATGCCTTAGTATACAGAAAGTAGAACAAAGTCATGGAATATTGTAAGTACCTGCTCAAATGCTTCGGCGTACAAGGGCAGAGCAATGGGAGCACTGAAAATGCCTGCACACCCACACGATGCTTCTTTGGCATGCCTCTCATGGGGAGCACTGTCGGTTCCCAGAAAGAAACGTTTGCTACCGCTAGTGACTGCCGCAATCAAGGCTCTCCCTACAATCCCATTTCACAGTTAGGAACAGTAGAAAAAATGGGCTGCTCATGCAAGGGTGAATCACATCCATGAAATTAAGGTGGTCTTGTTAGTACGCAAGAATCATGGTCTGCCAAAACACATTCAAAAAGAGACTCAGATTACAAGTTTGTCGAGCGCATAAAAAGTAAAGTAGTATTTAGAACTCTCTTGGCAATTGATAGCAAATAGAACAACATAATTAGACGTAGTGAGGTTACTCACGATGAGTCTCGCGCTTCAGCACCGGGAGGCAGTAATTGTGGGGTTGAAGTCCTCCCTGAAATAGTGCATTCCTATTCATCAAAAGATGCTGTGGCGTGACTGTTGCTGCAACCATGCCTGTCACAAATATAAACACGTAGAGGCTTAAAATCTTCCAACTTGGTGAATTTTCCAGGAGCGTGAATAGAACAATTTATTTATTTATTAACAATGGGTTCATTCCTGCAAAACTGATAAGCAGTATAAAGAGTCCACGTTTTTGGAAACCTTTCCCACGAAAAACAATTTTCTAAGATAACAGCATTGATAATGCATAATAACAGCTGGTCCACACTGAAAATCAACAGAAGTTAGGATGATGAAGCTTTCTAGAATAATGGTGTTTAAGAGGTACCATCAGTATTAGACTCGACAAACGCAACTGCATCTTCAGTTGTGATGTGTTCCATCACAATCTTCAGCTTCGGAAGTTTCTGTCTGAGAGGGGAAAGTACTGTCTCAATGAACACTTTCTCTCGGTCAAAGATGTCCACCGTTTGATCGGCTACTTCTCCATGAACCTACAATGTTACACCAAAGATTAACACAACTTAATGAAACAGAAGCCCTTGAAGTACGATGTGAAACTGCAATAACACGATTTTTCTAATCAACTTTGCGAATCAGCTTTGTCATTTTCGAAAGCTTAAACCCTAAACCCTGAATCCTTAACAAAAGCTCACTGGCACCTCATTCGTGAACCAACAGACAACTTGTGCTTTCCTCCAGTTGTTTAAAACAAATTGAATATATTAACCTCTTCTGCCAGGAGAAGAACAATGAGGACAAGAGCGCTACCAGAAGAGGCAAGCCCAGTTCCACCATCTCCTCAAGAACAGACATGCACTTCCCAAACAAGTCAGTAACACCGGCTTGTGAGTTTGTGGTAGCGCCAGCTGGGTACAATTTGACAGCTTTCACTAGCCCACTTTCACCTGTCAAAGCAACCCCCTGCAACGCCCTCAACAAATGCACACATATATTCTCCATAATTAAGAAAAAAACAAAAAAACAAAAGAGTAATTATTGAGTTTCAGATATCTTGGAAGCTATGGAGCTCATGGAAAAGGAAAAACCTGTGGAACTTACTTGCATCCTTGATGTCCTTCCTGGTCGTGACATCTGTCAAATACAGAGTCATCAGGGGCTCGAATTCAACATTAGAAGGCAAGGCCTTCATGATGCGATCCCTATATGCCAATGCTGCAGACAGATCTGTAACAGGCGGCTTCAAGTTGGGCATGATTATCGCTCTCTTAAAAACACCCGCACTGAGGAATAAATTCACCACAAAGAATTCAGAAAAGGATAGACAGCAAACAAGGAAATTTTCTTCATATTGTCAGAAAGCTACTTCCCTTCTTGTGCACTTCAGCTACATTGTCGTCTATTATAGATTTGCAAGGAAACTTTATTATATGACCAACTTTTACTAGTGCAGTGGAAGCACTTGTTTTATCACTAAATGCATCATACATCACACAACATGTATGCTTCGTGAGCCATTTTTCTTAACCCCTAAACGCCCAATATGGCCATCTGCATCACTGAACTTTGCAACGGGGGCATTTTCTCATTTTACCTCGGTTTTCTGATTGCGATACATTATTGTAAAGCTCTTGTTCTACACTACAAGATCAACAGTGTCGATCGTGTCAAACTCAAATCCTTTTCACACAAACAGATGCTTTCCAGCAGGGGGGTCCGATTTTGAAAATACACAGTGGACGCTTAGGGTTAAGATTCAACACAGTTTGCTAAGCCATTCAAAGCGTCGGTTGCGAATTCAATGATGTCCATGTTCACAGTCAGTGCTTGGGAATGTAGGTACCTGAGAGGGGCAGCGGTTTAGGGTTTAGGGTTTAGGGTACCTGAGAGGGGCAACCGCAGTGAGACCCTCGCCATCACGGAGATGCAGATGCCAGTCATCGGGTTGCACGATGGTGAGGCGCTGAATGCCATCTTTGCGGTGACGACTGCCGTCTTCTACCACTGGGGTGGTTGCAGTAGTCGCATGATTCCTGACCGACAAACGCTTCTTGCCTGATCTGTGGAAGAGAGGCGCCGACGGCACCACGGCGAACGACGTCGCAAGAGCTCGGGGTTTCACCATCGCGGCAAGCATCATCATGCACTTATAAGTCTAGCGTAATCAGAAACCGTCACTAGAAGAATTCTCCCTTTCGCCTTCCCTTCTAAAAACCCTAAACCTCGGCCTCGTTCTGCAAAAACCCCACCACGATCACCACATGACGCCCTCTCCAGCTGGGGTGCAGATCAGATGGATCTAGACTTGCAATGCATGTCGGCACGATCCTTCTTTGCGGGGCCGGGCAGAGAATTCACTTCCACTTCTGTATATAATCGCAATAATAAGACATATGGTCAGCAAGCGTAGTCGTATGACAATCACCGGAAATTACGCACCGGTTGACTGCTTGCTGCCGAGAGATCTGGGTTTCGAATCCTCACTAACCTGTAGAACTCACATTTATCACTATGCTTAAACCGGAGGTCGCGTACCAATCGACCGTACACCCTATAAAATAGGCCATTTTGCAAAGGTTGAGCTTGTCGTTTTTCACATTTTTTTGGGTGATGTTTCTTTGACCCCTAAGAGCTCAAACGACCATTTTTTGGTCGCCGCCCGAATTTAACGGGCTGTCTGGAACCAAAAACTCCACCCGGGAGAATTTTTCAAAGTAGATCACCTCAACATTGTCTTAGTGTTATAAAATTTTCTATTTGGGGAAAGTAATGATGATCCCTCCATCAATTCTTTTGTTTTATTGAAGTTTACAATAGATAACCCAACTTCAACCAATCATACTAAATTTCGAATTCTAAAATCAAAAATTATAATTTGTACAAATTTTCAAATGTTAATGCTTTTAAATTCATTAAAAATGATCTAAAGTTATTTTCGGAAGTTTTACCGAACGGATAATTTGTAGAGATGATTCTCTACATTTTGTCTATTGAACCAAACTTCATCAAACATATGGAAGACACATGTTATAACACATCTATGTTTTGTCCAATACCCCTCGGGCTTTTAGGGGTTAAAACTCACTTTGTCGAAATTAGGGATACTATCAATTATATCCAATTGTACGAATGTGAGTATAGCTTAATGAAACAAGTCCTGATTAAATCTTAGTAAGATCGCACAGTTGGATTGGAACATTATAGTATATCTTTGAACCATATAATGCACACTCAAAAATGAGATTTTAGGGGGTGTGTGATTTCAAGGTTAGATAGAATTTGGGTTGAATTATCAAAAAAATAAAAGTAAAGATGTTCAGCAATGACCTGTGTCAACACCTCTTTATTGCAATCTTTCATGCCAAGAGCAGGCTCATACATAATTATTGGGAATTTTATAAGTGAGGGTGACTTATCCATGTATAGTTTAGGACAAAAATTATACGTTCAAATAAAAAAGGAGTTGGTACATTGATCAAGATTAAACTACATATACTATTAGAACATGAATAAGAGAAGACAATCCCAAAAAAATACAAAAGACTAAACTTGCAAACACAAAAAATAATACATAGTACGTGTGTTGTATTTGTAAGTATTTGTTGTGTTTTGTACATAGGTATTTGAATAGCCAAGAAAGTCATATTCCAATTATTTATTTTTATTTTTTATTTTTTGCATCATCTGCAAGATCACAGGGTGGTTGCAAGCTACGGTCACCCAAACTTTTTGTCGCGGTCTACAAATTGGTGCATTTACCCAATCTTTGGTAAATCATCAATAAATATTGGAATGGAATTTTGTGACGAAAAAAATTGCATTGTTTTTAGAATTCTAAAGTTAAGATGTCTACCACAATAAATTTTGCAAAATTTCAATCTTCCTATCCCAATTAAATATTTCTACTTAGATTTGGTAGCGTGTCGCTTGTCAAAAGTGCACCTATTTTATGGGAAATGCTAGAAGGGGGTCAAATTTGAACTTCAAAAATTTATAGCAACATACTACAAGTGTGTACAAAGCTACCGTATTTTTATTTTTTTTGGTATTACGCTTACTTATTTTTTAATTAATTGTTTTGTGATGTTTTTTTTTATAAAGATTTTCGTGCAATTAAAAAAAATAAAAAAATAAAAAAATTTGGAAATGAAATAATGGTTCAGTTTCAGAGGTGGGATATGAAATGCATTTTTCATAAAACCTAGCTAAGGATGTTATGTAAAAAAGGCTCTAATTACCCCTGTTCGGTAAAAAACAGAAAAGGCTATTGAGTAATGTCGAAAGTCTTGAAATTAACTTAACAATTGCTAAAGTGAAAGTATTAGCATAAACCCTATTTGGGATGGTGAAATTTTTGACCTAATTGAAAGTTGAGAGGTGCGCATTACTACGCTAGTGCACGAGCTGCACGGCCTTTAGCTGCACAAGTTGCACTCCCCACTTGGTAGACCGTAGCTTGTAATCACCCCACATCTAAACTTCACACACCGGATTGAGATAGTTCACAGATTTTCCAGCATTTCATTTACACGTGATCTAGTGACTACTTAGTGGTTACTTGGGCACTCGGGGAGTGCACTCCGTCTTATATTTTGCGTACACGTGCGTTCGGGACCTATTTATTGGGGGGGGGGGGTTATTTACCTTGCAAAAAGGATTATAAGGTGATGGTATTTTACATGTAAAGAGCCTGGAAATATTATATGTGATGGTATTTTACATGTAAACATGTTTCACTATTTTAAAATCCCCTATATTACATGTACATTTTTTACAAAATTTTCCTACAATGAATATATTGGACCCTATTTTTTGTCGCACGTGGTTTCTAAATTTTTTGCCAGTGCCCCCCCCTCCTCCGAGCTTGGGCACTAAAGGATTAAATTTGTGAGATCTCGACTAATCTTGTTAAATTAAGAAAGATAATAGAGTTAACTAAAAAGAAGATAGAATACATGTTAGGTGACGTGAGTTAGACTGGAGAAGCTTAAATGTCATACTACCTAGGTTTTTGGAGCCTATTTCAAGTTCATGCGGGTCCTGGCGTTTTACCTAGCTACCGTTTCACGCCGGGGAGGGGTAAACAATGAGCTGTAATTCCAAATTTTTCATGGCCGCTCAATTCCTTCCCGGTGCAGTGTTGGCCCATATCTATAGTGTTAGATCCAGAATTAGTGTTAATCAAGATCCTAATTTTCCGGTTCATTCCCCGTATCCGAACACCATACGCTATCTATGTGTACTTTCTACATGTACAATCCGTATACGTAGTACCTATATACATCAGGTCTCAAATCCGTGTTATTCCAGATCCAGTTTAGGGTCGCGCGAGACTGTACGATTATCCTATAATGTTTGTAGCGCTCAAAATCAGAGTTGAGAGTATAAAGCACCGAGGTTTCGATGGAGAAGCACACCATTCTTGGTCTCGTCGCTCAAATCAAGTGTCACCCTCTTGATGCTAAAGGTCTCTCAATGATTTTGGAAGAAATTTTGGGGTTTCACATTAATCCCATCTGATATGCCACATCTGGAACCAATGCTTTGGTTGATCTCAAATACCAACTGACAATTTAATAATTTTTTGCTTTAAAACCTTACAAATACATCGCTAGATTTGAAATCAAAGTTATTCCACATCTCAAATCTTAGTTCTGCAACCAGTGTTATGCAAAGTCCAATACTCTGTTAAGCTTTTCTAGTTTTGAAACTAATGTTATGGAATGTCACAAGAAAAGCTATTCTTTTGGACATATATCTCATATGGTTTGTGGCGTCCCAATTCTAATTGGAGAGCATATAATAGTGAGGTTTTGTTGGGAAGAACATATCTTTTTTCGACCTCATGGCTTAGATCAAGTATGGCTCTCTTCATGCAAAAGGCATCTCTGTAATCTTGGAAGAAATTATAGGATTTTGTATCAACTTCAGCTAGAAGCTGTGTCCTTGCTAACATCTTCAGCTCCAAACAATGTTACATCCGGTCTGAAATGCCACATCTGGAAGTCTGGAACTAGTGCTTTGCGAGATTTCAAATGCTAATTAATGGTTCAATGTTATTTTTGATATAAAGTCTTACATAGAAATCGTCACATCTGAAATCAAAAGTACACCACATCTCAAATCTCATATATGGAACTAGTGTCATGTAATGTCAAATATTCTATTGTGTATGCCACATTCGAAACCAGTGTTATGAATGTCCTAGAAAAAGGTATTCCACTGGACATATATTTCCCATATGGTTTGTGGCGCCCAAGCTCAGAGTGGAGAGTATATAGCATCGAGGTTTTGTTGGGAAGAGCCCACCTTTCTCGGCCTCATGGCCGAGATGAAGTGTCGCTCTCTTGATACAAAAGGCATCTCCGTGATCTTGGAAGAAAATTTGGGGTTTTGTATCAACCCCGGCTGGAAGCTCTATCCTCGCGAACATCTTCAACTCCAAAAAGATTCACGCCTAGGCTAAAATGCCACATCTACAACCGGCGTTTCGTCATATCAAAAGTCAGTGCTACACCAAATGAGAAATGATGCATTCAATATGGAAAATTTTATTTTATATTTACCTTGATATATTGTCTCTTCATTATCTCCATTTTCTTTTCCCTGTGACTTTTGGCTTGGAATTTCACATTTAGTACACAATGCAACTTTCCTTCTAATTGAATTGTTCTTTTTTGCACATTTGGGTGTTGTATAACTTAACTCCTAAATGTACTAGGGTGGGAGTGGAATTGACAAATTCAAAATAATCATCATAAAGTACTATTTAGAAGAATATTTGGAATTGAATACATGTTACAAAACAATGATCTAATCAATGCATTAACAATATCAATACAATTTCTCATATGTTACAAGGTAGTGGTCTCAGGCATGAACACACTAGAATTTTGTGATTGTGAAATATGACTGGATTTTTGGTCATTCTTTGTAAATTGCTAAAAACAATATACTACTTGTGGAAATAGTGTTCTAGTCATTACGGACTAGTTTAAGGTACAACTGTGCCTAATTGTATGACCAAATGACTAACTAAACAATTGAGATTTTTTTTTCTCCAATCCAGAAAAAAAATAAAAATAAAAATTTAGTCTTTTTGCATTAGATTATTCAATTTTTTTTGTATATATAGAAAAAAAAAAAAAAAATTTAAAATTTGAATAATTTTTTTTGACGAAATCAAGATGGCTAGGAGCTGTTTTTATTTTGGAGCAAACTTTGGACATTTCTAGCGGTATTAGTTTTTTAAATTTTTTTTCAAATTTCTTTTTTAGAAATTTGCAAAGTATTTGGGTGAACAATCTTTCTTTTGCTACTCCATCCAACAATGTGGAGAAAAACAAAATGCATTGGAAATTCCTCAATTTTTTTCAAATAGCCTATGGAAATAGTGACCTTGGTTGAGTGGGCTAGTACATAAATAGTGAGTTTGGACCTTCACTTGCTTAGAATAGCAAGCTGCAGGTGATTCCCTGTGCGGCCCACACAGTGTTAGTGCCATCTCTATATGAAACTTAGGGTTGCTCTACATGACGGGTCAAGGCCAAAGCCAATTCACAAGATATAGTGGCTCAGTGCAAGAAGGAAGGAAGCTCTGACGCAGCCCCAAGGGAAGTGAATTGCAGTTCATTTTTGTCAATCCAACTCTCTTCTTCAGGGTTGTGTCAGGTTTTGTCTTTAGTTCATTAGAATATAATTTCAGCGCATTAGAATATGAATTTTAGGGAAAGACCTTGGCTCCATCATGTAAAGGCATTGGGGTTGATTTCGTGCATTAAACCAATCACATACAAGGATTCATGCTCCAAGTTGGCCTTTGTCCGTCATATAAAGTGGCCCTCAGTCATCTAATTTCAATTTCCGAAAATATATCTTACACTAGGTTGTTTTTAAATCAAAATATTGTTTTTTATCTAGGATTCACCAGGTCTTTCTTGCTGATACAAAAACAAAAACCAATGTTTTTGCTACTTTACGAATTTCTCAAGTGTGTAGGTTCCTTTACGACCTCATCTTTGAAATAATATAATTATCATTCAAACGTTAAAAAAATATGAACCAACATACATTGTGATTTTCTTTCAATCTTAGCTTGTGGTTTTGGGGTAACAACAAGCGGTTAGTCGTGAAGTCTCTGCCTTAGTATTTATCCCAGATCTACTTCATTTTATTGTTCAGGCGCGTAACTCCTAGTATCTCCTAAAAAACGAAGCGTTTCCGTAGTCTCTCCCCTAGTGGACAAAGACAATAAAACAACTACAGATTGGGGAGATAACAGTTAGTGTGGGTGTAAGGTAGGAAAACCAAAAACGGTGAAAATAAGGTGATTTGACCAGAAGGAATGGAGTTAAAAATTATGTGAAATTTTTTTGAGATGAAGAAGAAGAAATGATGAAGAATGCAAGTTGTTTCGTATTTTTATTTCCTGTAAATAATTATCTACAATTTCTCAAAGTGGGAAGTTTGTCAAACCCCCTTCTTGTATACTAGACTCTTCCTTTTCTACACATGAAAAGCACCTAAAACGGTTAACTAATAGAGAAATTCGTAAAGTCCTGAAATCTCAGGCTTCTGGTACTGGGTCAGTAAAGATTCTGGCTCATAAGACAATAAAAGTAGGAGTGTCGGGCTCCAAAAATAAAAACCGGATGAGTTATATTTCCGGTAAGTAAAGTAGGGTGAGTGAGTTTGCTCCCGTGTCAAGGCGCGCCACCGAGTATGCCGCTGGGGCCCGCCCATTAATGCACCACAAGGATCAACAATAGAGGCCACCAAGGTTTGAACCGTGGACCTCGTGGCCCCCAAGTGCCTAGTGGACTTCCAATGTTAGCCCGGCACACCTCTTATGAGCTTGTGTGAGTGACTATTCAGATAACTGAAATATACAGGATGCGGGACTCAACTGTGGATCACTGGTACTCTTACTTTGCGAATTTCTCTAATATCACAGAAAACCGCACACAAGGCTATTAAAAATTCAAATTTTTTTTAGTAATTTTTAGTAATCCTCGTCATGCAAAAATTCTCCATTTTTGGTCTACCACCTCCCTGCTTTTAAAAAACTCTAGTGCACGCCTAGTGCACGCCTGGAGGGCATTAACCGTTTTTGGTTTTCCTACCTTAATTTAGCGTGGGTGAGGCCATTCTCACCGCGTCAGGAACAGTAAGATACTGTTACCAACTTGGGTACGCAATCAATCGCTGCTCTGACAATCCAGCCGCAATTCCCAACTTCACGATCCTTAGTTTATTAGATTTTCACTAAGTTAACTTAGATCCCAGAATTCCATACTTTTCTCATTAGATTTTCAACGGAGGAGTGGAGTGTACAGTACATCGATGGAGCGAATTGAAGCTGCATCTGTTGCATCCGAATTTCGGTGAAATTCTCGCGTGATGGAGAATAGCTCACATGATTTAGGGTTGCGACATGAATGGGGAAGATCGTGAAGAAAGCCTCGTACACCAAGTGAATGAGGTGCTTGCTTCTTCTTCCGAAATTCACAACGAGAGGTTGCCGACACAAACAGAAATGGAAGTCGGCAATCGTGCCCGAGGCGGGCCTTCCTACACATCCCTGGTCCGTGATGGCAGTGGCGAGATTGCGGAGGTTGTAGAGCACGTCGTGAATGTCGACGATCCCCTTGGAAGTCGCTCATATGGCACGTCGGAGGTGCACCATTTTCTCGATCCTCTTCTAGGGTTTCGAGTTTCTTGTACTTTCAGTTTTCTTATTCCTGCTTCTACATGGCTTGAGAGAAGGCAATTTGTGGATTGGATCTTGATGATTATTCTTGTAATGCTGCGGCTGATGAAACAACACAAGCATGAGAATGATGCTGCTGCTGCTTCTGATGTTTTATAAATTTTCAACTACAAATGCCAATGTTGTTGAGGATTAACATGTTTGCAGGACCTAGAGGCCGGAGGAGAGTATGGGCAACGACCATTCTCGGAGGGGTCTTCTTTGGAACGACAAGCTTCCCTGCGGCAGATCTTGACTGATGAAGTGCATCATGTGGCTTCTGAAACTTACTTGATCACTAGACTTGCATTAACTCTTCTCAGGTTTCTCGGGTAGGTCATTGTTGTTTCTCCTCTCCGCATGTCTGTCTTTTGCTTCATTGAATGTGCTTGAAATGGCCCTGTCGTTCCCATTGTTTCATGAACAGTGGCACTAAGTTATGGACACGCTGAGCATAGTTTAGAGCTATCAAAATTTTATGTGTTCACTTCTTAGTAAATGAAAGACGATTCTAATGAACCAAGGAATGCGCTATTTGGATACTGTATTTGAATGTACGTAATTTAGGCAGAATTACGGTATAGTACTTCTGCTGGATTATATTATGTCGCGTTTTGCATCTTTCTGTGATCAATTCCAATGTTGAAACTTGCGTTACTAAATTGTTCTTCGTCTGTTCTCTTTGGCAGAATTGGGATCCGATGGATTTTCCAGTTCATACGACTTGGTCTTTATGCCCTGTTTTTGATGCCTGGCTTCATCCAGGGTATATGATCTACTCACTTCTTCTTGGATGCCATGCTACGTATGATAAGACTGTGAATTTGATTGTGAAGTCACGGGTGTTGTTGTAGTGTGAAACTGGGATGAAAGAGACATCTCCATTTAATTTTCTACACGAGTCTAGTGTCTAATCCCATCTTTTTTTTTAACCATTTGGCAGCTGGGTACTTTTACTTCTTTTCTAAGAGAGTTCAGCGCAGCCTGGTATATGGGGACCATCCGCGCAATAGGTAAATTGACTCTCATCTCAAGGCATTGCAAACACCGCCTCTATTATAATAGTGCCCCTATTTCATATCAAAAAAAGTTTTTTATTTTATTTTACCACGGTCTCAGAAATCAAGGTAACTTCTATTTTCATCCAACAAAGTATTATTTTACAAGTGCATGTAATCTGAAATTTCCTCTTGCACATGGGTCAAAAAGAGTGTTTAATTTCCTTGTTCTTATTATTGCTCGTAATTGATTTCGGTGAGCAGTCATAGGAACATGGAGTTTCATTGTCAGGTTCTATTACGACTCTCAATTGATTTTGGTAACATATTGCGCAACTACTGGTGCATGAGCAGTCATAGGGACACCACCATATATCCTTTTTCATTACCGCAGGTTTGAAAGCTCTAATGGTCAACTTTTTCTGCCTTCAATTTGACGATCAGGATGTGCTCATGTTGCACAGATTTGACTTGTATCTACCGGAGGGGCGCACACCGAGACCTGCAGTGATCTTTATCACAGGAGGTGCTTGGGTTATTGGGTATGCTCCAACCAAGTTGCGCGAATTAGCTAACTGGGATTTGGAATTAGTTACTAAATGCCTGCACTGCCGAAGTTGTGTTAGTTAGCAAATTGGTGCAAACTCCCACTAACTAACTTGTGAATGAATGTTTTATTTATTTCTATCAGTTACGTTAACTCCCTGAATTTGGATAAGTTAAACTAACTGAGTGTGCTTACCGATGGTTTGAAGTCCTAAATCCTCCCACACCAACTAAATAGCAATAGTTAGCTAACTTGAAATCTTAAAACTCCCCATTAGTTACCTTGCAAGTGTGAGCACACAATATGTTAGTTAACTTCCAACTAGGTGATCACTAGAAGGAAGCCACCTACCTATGGTCCATAATGTTTCTGTGTTAAATCTAACACAAATTGCATTGAAACTAACACAAACTGCTTTGAAACTAACACAAATATCCATTACGGACCACACAAACAAATTTATATCAGTGAATGGACCTTAGTTAGTTAATTGGCGCTACTAAGATATACAACTGGTTCTCTAGGGATTCCTTTATGGATTGCTTTGGCTCGTGTCAGGAACATACTAAGGAACGTTGGGTTGGTTTTCATTAGGTACAAGGCTTGGGGTGCGTTATTAGGAAGACAGCTGATGGAGCGGAACATCATCGTGGCCTGTATAGATTACAGGTGATATTTCTTGTTGTTCCTAGGAATAAAATGTTGGTGCTTTGAGGAATTTGGAGGAACGCAGCTCATAGTCGGTTATAGCACTTGGAGGAGAGTCTGGTGCACATGAGTATGTCTGGCCAATTCTCTGTACAAGGAATGAAACGGAATCCATTTGTACTACAATGTTTTTTCTGGTTCACAGAAGGCGTGGTTACGTTCCAAGTCTGATGTAGCAGTGGGGTGCATGTTCTGCAGGAATTTCCCTCAAGGCTGCATCAGTGACATGGTGTCAGATGTTTCTAGAGGAATTGGTCACGTCTGTCAGCATATTGTAGACTTTGGCGGAGACCCAGACATGTAAGACTTCATATTTTGAACTTCAGGTTTTATTTTGTTCTGTTATGCGTGAATTGGGACGCGCTCAGAGTTTCATGGGATATTTGAGCAGGATATATTTAGCAGGTCAATCTGCTGGTGCACACCTGGGAGCGTGTGCTTTGCTGATCCAAGCGAAGAAGCAAATAACAGCAGAGAATGATTCTTCTCAAGATCCTGCTGAACTTACTTGGAAGGCATCTCAAATGAAGGCCTATTTGGCTCTTTCAGGCGGGTTAGTTTACATGAACTCGAATTTCCGTTTTATATTCTGGTATTAAGTTTCGTTTTATATTCTTGTATTCTGAAACTACATCCTCAGAATATAAAACGGACCTGTGACAACCGACTTAAATTTCCAGCCTGTGAAACTACTACCTCAGTAAGCCTATTACATGTAGAGAGAGACTCCTGTTCAATATATTGTGGACTTCGAGAATTTTTATCAGAATACCTCTATGGGTGGGTTTTCTACTACTAGTGTTGAGCTAGTGGATTTACAACAAACAAGGGTTCTTTTGGAGCAGGTACGATTTGATGAGTCTTACGGAGCATTTTCATAAGCGCGGTCTATACAAATCTATGTTTTTGAGGTGTGACGTTCTTGCCCTGACAGAGCTTCGGTTTCTGGTAGAAATTCTTCGTTTGATGGTGTTGTGTGTTTGTTCAATTTGCTGATGCAGTTTAGTGCGATCAAACGTCTCTGGGATTATAATTGCACCTGTTGTGAAATTGCAGAATCATGGAGGGTGAGGAGTCATTAGCAACGTATTCTCCAGAATGTATAGTTAGAAGTCCGTCATTCAGAGATGCAGTGCCTCTGCTCCCTCCAATCACTCTGTTTCATGGGACAGCTGATTATTCGATTCCTTACGAGGCCAGGTATCATCTTCACTCAATCGCAGATTCCACATTTTGTAAATCATTTCTCTTTCCAAAATATACCTGCTAGCCAAGTTGGTCACAGTCGTATAATGCTAGGGAATTCACAGTTTTCCTATTGTTAATGTATTGGAGTTACGGGAGACAGATCCACAGCAGCTAAGACCAAATTTGTCACAAATCCTTGTGTACTTTTGCTGCCGTATTATCTCATTTCACTTACACTACCTTCAACATTATATCCATTGTACTTTTAACCTGGTAATTAAATTAATCTAGACATCATTTTTGTGCAAAAACTGCTTGACATGAATTTACACTTACTGTGCACTTTTCAGAAGTCATGTGCATTTTCAACAAAATTGATGAAATGCACAGTACTTTTATCTGGTTACCAAGGGATATGTTGCGTGCAGCGTTAAGTTTGGTGATGCCCTGCTTTCGGTAGGAGCAACGGCTCATACCGTGTTGTACGAAGACAAAACACACACAGATTTGGTTCTGCAGGTATGCGAGTAGTCGTTAGGAACTCCATAAACCCTATTTTTGGATATGCATGGGTTAAGGGTTTTTTAGGGTTTAGGGTTTAGGGTTTAGGGTTTGTTGTGTACCCTAGAATACCTAAATGATAAACAATGCAACGTTATATGTGCTGTTAGTGATGCGTGGGATGAATGCAGGATCCCATGCGAGGAGGGAAGATCGAAATGTTATCAGATATATTGGCAGTGGTTCATGCTGACGTCGAGGAAGAGCAAGCTAAAGATGCAGCAGCCATGATGCAACCTCGAATGGTGCCCGAATGTCTATTACAGCTCGCACGCTGGGTCAGCCCCTTCTGAAGTTTGGCGAACAAAAACCAAACGCCTTCCTTCTCTCAGAAGAAGACTCTGCAAAAGCGCCAGCCATGCTTGTAACACATGATCTGCACCAAAAGAGGTAGCTCAGCCAGAACCAATTTCTGTATCATAGTTCAATCGTCATCTCTTTCTTTTTGCATCTTGTACTGAAATAGTGTCGTTGCGTCTTGTACAGATGTGAATGTCAATGTGATGATCACATCTTGTCCTAAAAATCTCAATATCTTATTTTAAAGATCCATATTATACAAATGATAGTCAACTAGCACAAGAACCACTGCACGGAAAATTTGGATGGGTGAAAATTTTCCATGTACGTAGTCAAGAGAATAATCCGAATCTATGTTTCATTGTGCACTATGTGGACATAGGCACGTTAAAGGGTTAAGAGGTTGCCTTCTGATTTTTTTTAATGTGGAGCAGGAGATAGGAGAACTAAGCGGAGGTGGGGTAGTCTGCGCAAAAATGCATTGGAAAGCTGTCAAGATGTAGATTTTCTCCCAAGGCAGATGTAATTGTGATGCTTGCCCCTTTGCACAATTTTTAGATAGTGGATCATAAACAGATGGTGCCACTTTCAAACAGTGATGACTACTAGATCAGGTTATCTCCAAAACTGCTACTATTCCTTTAACCCCTAAAGGACAAAGGCTTATTTTACAAGTTTGATTAGATCAGTGTGGAATGAGAATTGATCCTCAAATTTTGAGATTTTTGATGGTGATTCTACTTTTTGTAACGAAGATGGGATGGTAATTTTTGTACACGGGTGATGTATAAATCAAAAAATACAATCATGCAAATGTGAAAAATCTATGCATTTGAATTTTTTGCACACAATTTGACATAAATGTTGTTTCCTACAAATTAAAAATGCCCATTACCATAAACGTACTCGCTTGAAAGAGGTTGCAAAAATGGAATTTTATCAATTCTCACTAGCAAATGGCTATTCACGGATATTTGTCTACTTTCGAAGGCTCTTTTCTGCCATGTTTCATTTCCTTGAGGTATCTAAAAATATCTATTTCTTAACCCCTAAAGAACCACAACTATATTTCTCTCCAAACACTCCGAAGTACCCCTTTTCATAAAGACATAATTTTTGATCTAAAACTTTTATGTTTAACCCTTTAACGTCCTGATTCAACACTGTTTTCAAAGATTTGTTATAAAATGGTTGATGAAAAACGGAAATGGAGTTGATGTACAAAACAAAGTTGTAAATGTTAATGTGTAGATAACATCTGTATGGTTGGATTCATCATATTTATTATTAATATTTTAAAAGTAATTTTGCAAGGTTTTCTCTTGAAATTCAATTAAAAATCCAAAATTAACACAAAAAAATTTAAAAATATTGTAATGAAACTAGAATGACATGCACTACAAGATGGTATGGTTTCCATTATTTGATTCTACTTACTATGGAAAATCATATTTAAGGTCTTTCTTTTTGAACTAAGATTGAAACTTCACATTAATCACTTTTGTAATTTTTCAAAAATTCACATTATCTTATTTGGAAGATCCATACCATACAAATGGTATTCAACTAGCACAAGAATGAAAAAAAAAAAAAATGGATGAAAAACATCCGGTACCTACAGAAATCGAGCTGCTGAAATTCATCCGGCGTCCAGATTCTGGACGCCGGCGCGCTAAAGGGTTAATGTGATTACGGTAGTACTTCTACAACTTCGGCTATCATTATGTAATTTTTTATTCTTCGTTTTGTTCTATACCCTTATGTCATGTAGGGATTTATAAATGATTAATTTTAGTTATAATTTAATAAGTGCATTATTTATATGGAACATATGGACAAATAAATAGGCTTCCAAATTTTGCAGGAATTGTTTATTTGTTGAAAAAGACATGTATATGCCTTATTACAATAACAATCGCAAAAAGATGTATGATTGTCGCATTACAACAATTTTGGCATCTAGAACACGTTTTTAAAAATTTAAAAATTTAAAAAAATTTAAAGTTTGAAAAATAAAATTGCATTTTTGACTCTTGGTGAAAAACTGAAAAAACTAGGTTTTACAATTCTGACCCGCATTAAAATGTTGTGATTGGTGAAGCTTTTACTTTGAAAAACAATTAGGACATGTGTCAATAACTCAACTAAAAAACTCTAACAATTGGACTTATTAACCCTTAAAGGACAATTCAAGCCCCATGGGCTAGCTATAGGTCATACTAGTGTTGAATGAATACAACAATATCCTCCTCCTTTCAGTGTCTTAACGTGGTCGCTGTGCGAAAATCTTGAAAACTATGTGAGGGTAAGAAAAAGGGTCATTTAATTCAATTTGTAATAAATTTTAAAAAACCTTCAAAATGAAAACAACTTTGAAGAAATTCATTTAGAAAACATTCTTTAAAATATTCTCAAAACATACGTAGAATATTTTCAAATTTTGTGGGTCTTTTTTGACGTTTAACGGGTTAAAAGTGAGACTAAAACACAAACATAGCAAAATGTTTGATCTGGCACTTTGTTAGGTGTTTTCTAACAAATTAAAAGGTTAGTAGAGTATTGTGTGGATGCCGTACTCAGTCGTCATGATCGCCATCTCATGCTGATTTTTTTTTAGAAAATTCTTTTTCAATAAATACCAAATTATATGAATACTCTTCAAGATTCCCATTTTCATTATACAAAATAGATTGTCATAGTCAGTCGTCAGGACCGGCCGTAAGAACAGAAGTCCAAATCTTTAGGATTTTTGGGTCAAGTGAATTTGGGTCCATTCTGAGCAGATGCTGGTGGGTCAATTGATACAGTGACATGTTCCAATAGAAAAGTCAGAGTGACGGTATAATAATTCCTTTCCATCACATGTCATTTTAACATTGAAACTGAAAGTACACCTAAGGTAACTATATCTAAAAGCGATCATTTCCAGCGTCCATAGCTCAATCTTCCATAATAAGTAGATTTTGACACCCTATTGTTGATGAGAATGTGCACAATCTAAACATTAGAGTTTAGGGTTGCTTTAAGGTCAGCCTATAGTCAACACTTTGGAAATTTATAACTTATTCATACGGTGTCCAAATAATGCATGCTAAAGTACGTTGGGATCCTCTTGAACTTGCTAATAAGACCCACTGAATTTATTTATTTTTGTTTTATATGTGTAAATAGGTTCAGTTGGTAAGGTGAACGCTTCAAGGTATAGTTACTTTAGACTTCTTTATTCGTTGGCCCGCATGCCTGCATCACTCCTTCTTACATGGTTGACTTATAACATTCTTAAGGCCTAGACTTTGTACCCCTACTAAAGTTTCCAAGATTTTCTCCCATGCTCTTGAATGCTCCTTATTTTCAGATCTTAAGTTTGTCTTACTTGCTTAACTCTTACTAAATTCTCTCATATGATGGCAAGTGTCATCACTTTCACTCCATATTTCAAGAAAAGTTATTGTATTAGTAAAAAGCCAACCAAACAATAGGTGGTGGAGTACCCTACTGATTATGTTATGTTATCATAACATTTTGATATCACATTCAAGTATGTTCCCAATACATGTTTCCAAGGTGTAAACATGAAATTGGACAACATCCATGTGGCATAGTTAGTAAAATCACTTTTTTAAATTGGACAATATAGCATTCAATAGTCTTCTTGCTCTTTGCCTTTCCTTCATGCATCATCTTGGGACTCCACTTGTTCACTTAATGACTAATTTGGTCTTGTTGGGTGTGGAATATGCTACTCCATTTATTGTTAGGCAAGGCATACTCACTACAAGGTTAGCTACACTAAATAGTGTATTTAGTGTCCAAAAAGAATTAATGTCTTTTACCACAATTCATTCAAAGGTGAAGAGAAACAATGCCCCTTGACACCACATAAAAGTTTGTCACTTGTCATTCTCACTTTCATTGAGCCAGTGCCGTCAGTTCTTTCCAAGTAATGAGAGTGACATAAAGGTGGCATACCATGTTTATTACAAAGTTACCGTATGTCATTGGAACACTACATAACATTCGGTAGCCTTCATGCCCAGTGCCTTTCCTTCATGCACTTTGCTCACTACGTCGAGCCTCCACCTGTCCTGATGGGTGTGAAATATTCCACACCATCTACTGTAGAGCCAAGGCAAGGACAATGCATGCTACCGTTCATTTTTTTCTTTCTTACAAGGAACCTATATCACCTTAAAATTAAAAAAATGTCCGGATTGAGAAATAGTGTTCCACGACACTAAATACGCCATTCAGTGTACTGAACTTTCACATGTCACTTTCTGGTAAGATTTTTTTTGGGTCTAAAAGCCTTCAACAAAAGAGGTCCACGTGTAAAGTAAAATGTCGAGTTTGTAAATAAAGAATCTGGCCTATAGTAAAAGTTACTCCATCAACAAGTGCCGGAGTTCAAGGATCTCCCTTCGAAGCCTGTCACCACTAACTTCGGGTCCTCAGAAATCACTGTTTAGAGAGCCTAGAAAATCAGTTCCAGTTGATTACCGTAGTGGAATCTAGATTCCGCGTTTCCGTGCAGAAAGGGCAGTGAGTCTTGTGGTTGGTGAACTTAACTTAATCATAGAAAAATCCCAGTCAACTGGTGGTTTTCGCAAAGATCGACAAGTTCCCAGTGAAGTTATACGCATCATTCTGCGCTCGGTTGACCTTGCGGAGGTCAAGTCTCTCCGTCAGTCTGTGAGTGATGGCGCGAGCAATCTGACTAAGTTAGTTAGTTGGTGCGTAGATTGTTACGCCGACGCGTGACGAGGGCGAGGCGGATCTTGCTACTTCTTGGGAGGAGTGGCGCCGGCGCCGAGATTCGAGATTGTTTCGAGGTAAGATGCGGCTCCCTTGCTCATCCCGAAAAATCTAGATCTGGAAGCTATTCACACAATTTCTAAGGACTAGGGTAGCAGCAGTGAAGCCAACTGAAGATCGTTGTTAGACACCTCAAGCATTGTAAATAGTTTTGATTTGATCCATTGGTTAGCGTGGGGTCAACTCTCTTAGGATCTTGGACTGGACAAATTGGATACAATTGTTTTTTTTCTCTCCTCAAAGTATTAGTTAGCCTCTTCTGAAATATGAACTAGCTAGCTAGTAATAAGAGCTCAGCTGGCCTGCTGCTACCCTAGTCTCTAAAAGGTAGAACTCATTCATCACATGATCCAGAGTAAGTTCATGTCTTAGAAATCCATTGCTTCAAATTCAATCATCTAAGATCCATCGGAATTCAAACAAATTATAGTTCTTTACTCAGTTTGAGTTTCAGACAAGTGGAAGATGCGTGTGTAAAGAGAGATGAGTCATATCACTTTTTGATGCTTCAAATAAAAGTAGAGATAATTTGATTAGAAGCTTGTAGAGTGTGCAAAGTTTTAAGGAAAAGTTCGAAAGTTGAGAAGTTACTTAGACTCACTTGTCGTGCTCCGGAATCTCCTCTAGGTGCCAACCTAGGGAAGGTGACGAGCTTCAGGTATGAACCGAATCTAAGTTTCATGTTGAATCCCGGGTGTAGGAGTTGACAAAACAGTTCACTAGTACCGGACAGGACTGACTCATTGATCGCAATACTAGAGCTCGGAGTTCCGCTGAAATTGATAGAGCCTGGTGCCGCTAAATTTGGCAGATTTCCTCAACACGGAATGTTGCTAGTGGGCTTCTTTCTTGCGACGCGGTGGTGGTGTTCGTGTTCCGCTTGACCTAATAAGGGAATTGGTGGCCTGAGGATCTAATGAGGCTCTGGTAGAGCCACCAACACAATTTTTCAAAGGCGTTGTCAAACTTCACCATTGCTGCTCCACAATTTTACCTTATCAGCTTGGCCACAACATGATTCTTCTTTTCTCAAAGTAGTAACATACCCCAGAGAGTTTCGGAACGCGATCCGACGCAATTCTTTTTCTCCTCTAAAGTAGTAAATCCCTATGCAAATTTTCTGTTTTTTCCTCAGCCCTTGTAGGATTTGGAAGGGCGATTCTGAAATGGTCTCGAGAATCAAGAATTGGACACCATGACTGAGAAAATGAGGGCGTTTCCAAAAGTTTCGAAATCCCAGCTCTTGTTCGTGCTGGTTATCTACTGCATACTCTACACGGGGCGAGAACTCTACGCGGGGCGAGAATTGCTAACGCGCATAGGTAGAGGAACCGTGTACAGGCGCCCACCGGAGTGGAGGCGAAACGCCACGGAGTTGAAATCCGCCCGCGACAACGCGGTACAGGGATTGATTGGGGCGTTGCAAGCAGCAACGAAGCTAGCAGCAGATGGGGAGGAAGAGAGCGCTTGGTTCACACCCGAGGCTCGCGAGAGATGGAACCGAGAGAATCCGTGCCTGAGCAAAACGGAAATGCGGCCCACGTATCGGGAGCGAGACTCTGTGCCGTACACGGAGCCGCACCCGCGGTGGCGAGAGGTTTTGGAAGAATACTCGAAGCTCCACCGCACTTGCATGCACAAGGTGAACGGCGAGCCCACGGCCTCCTTCTTGAGCCGAAACGCCACCGGCGTCAACTGCAAGTTCACGGTCGTGGACACCGAGGACGCCGCGGGGCTCGGCAACCGGCTGGTGATGATCGCGTCCGCGTTCGTGTACTCTCTCGTCACGCAACGCGTGCTGCTCATCGCCAGAGAAATCCTACCTCCACAGGTACCTCCTAATCAGTCACTCAATTCCCAAGATTAAAAACTTGCAAACCCATCTTGAATCAATGGATTTGGACCTTGTACGAGAAAGTTATGATCAAACGTCCCATTAACACTGATTTAACCCTAATTTTGCAAGAAACCAGATTTTGGTTAAATAATTAAAACTTCAAGCTGGGTTCTTGAAAAATCAGGGTAGAGAGAAAGTTATGATTATTAACACTGGTTAAACCCTAATTTTTCAAGAAACCAGATTTTGGGTTTTCTTAAAACTACGACCTGGGTTCTTGAAAAATTAGGGTAAAATATCGACGTCAAGATTTAAAATCAAGTGCACTTGGCATTGGGTGTAACATTTATTGGGAAGAAGCCTTGTATTGACAAAAAGTTACACATGTAATGAATCTGAGAAAATTTGCTTAGATTACTATTTGAAAAGCGAACCAGTGTTACAAAGGACAGAGCTTCTTGTTTTTTTTATTGATTTTGATTGGTTGGATTTTGCATAAATATTACTATAAGAGCATGCCCACCAATACGCTGGTACCCAATTTTTCAGAAGTAGACCTAAATTTTGAACAGTGAAGAGGAGTCTGGCTGGTATCCACAAAGCAATAGACCTCAAATGCTTTGGTTGGCAAAAAGTCTACCAAAGTCAAATTCGGATATTGATTTTTAGAAAAAAAAAGAGAAAAAGTTTGAGGATACCAGTCACTGGTGGGAATGTTGTAAATGTGCCAATACGGTTGCTCATTTGTATCTTTTTCAATTACATAAAATTGTATAATTATGCCATGAATGTTATTAGGTGGTATGTGAGCCGTTCGAAGGCTCCTCGTGGCGACGCTTCGACCCGGGCTACGCCGCGACGCCGTTCCGCGTGGGGAACGAGTACTGGAACAAGTCGCGGCTGTTCCACGGCAGCATTGACGCCGCGCAAAGAGACGGCAGTTTGTCACTCTCGGAGTACGCCGTGGCGGATGGCGAAGGCTGGTACACGGAGCAAGTGGACAGCCGATTCTTCTGCGACACGGAGCAGCAGTATTACCGGAACGTGCAATGGGTGTACATCATGGGCTGCCTCTACTTCACGCCCAAGCTGTACGCTGTGCCGTCGTTCCGGCCCGTGCTGGACGCGCTCTTCCCTGACCGCGCCATCCTCACCCACATCCTCCGTGACGTGCTGCCCCCTGATGACTACGTCTGGACTCGCGTGAAGACCATCCGGCAAGAGCAGGGCCTCCAGCGTGCGGATCGCCGCTTGGGGATCCAGGTCAGTGCTTTCAATGTTTTTTTAAAGCAATTTATCGCTTCAGGTTTGCAATACGGAGTATGTAACCAATAAGCCGTGGTAGCGGTGAGTAGGTTATGGGATATACTGTCAACAATTGTACTGATTGAAGGCTACAAAGAGAGGAAAAAGAGGAGAAGAGTTATGATGGATTTTATATCCCTTCTAACTGGCTAACTAATTGAAGGTGTTGCACCTCATCCGAGAAGTTTGATTCTATGAAGATTGAGAACATGGGGAGAGAATCGTGGAGCCAATCTTGGCCATTGTGACTCCCCTTAAGGTTGTGTGAAGAATGAGTATGGACACACGGCTTCTCAATTATCTTCACGCCCATTAGGGGTTGTCACACCTCCTCGGAGAACGGAGAATGGAGAATGAGGAAAAAGAGGAGCCAATAGGATAGCTTCTCCATGGAGAAGGTGTGACACCCCTTTTGTGGTTTGTGGAGATTGAGAATGGAGAATAGAGGTTGTAGTTGGTTACTCATCCATCAAGCATAGGCCATTCTCTATTCTCCATTCTTCACCCGTGGAGGAGAAGAATGGATCGGAATTCTCCAATCTTCAGAGAATGGGCCCTCCACCATTCAAGGAGAGCATGCCACGTCCCCATTCTCTGAAGATTGAGAATGGGAAGAAAGAGGTGTGACAACCCGTATTGTTCATCTCCGGAGGAGAAGAATGAAACTTCTCAATTTCTAGAGAATGATTGGGTCCTTCACAATTCTAGGAGAATGTGCCACGTATGCATTCTCTGAAGATTGAGAATGGGAAGAAAGAGGTGTGACACCCCTAATGAGGGAGAGTTGGCTATCTTCTTTTTCCAAAAAAATTGATCAAAGGAATCAAGATTGTGTAAATGGAAGCTCAAGAATGTTATGCATGATGCGCCATCTTGAAAATTTGGAAAATGTGATTGCAGGTGCGGTACCGGTACAAGATCGAGCAGTTCGAGAAGATTCACCGCGACATTGAGGACAGGGTGCTGCGATGCGGCATCGAGAACGGTCTCCTCCCTCCGATCGCCAGCAGCACTGTAGACTCGGAGCTCCTGGTCCCGGAGTCGACGAACCGAACCACGTCGGTGTTCGTGGCGTCGTTGTTCGAAGGGGTGAGGAACAACCTGAGCGAGACGTTCGGGCAGTACGCGACGGCGAACGGCGAGCGCGTGGAGGTGGTGCAGTTGTCGCACGAGGGCGAGCAAAAGTACGGGGTGGAGATCTTCCAGGAAGCGCTGGCGGAGATCGTGACGCTCAGCTTCTCCGACGCCTTGTTCGTGACGCCGCAGTCCACGTTCAGCGGCGCGGCGCAGGCCTATGGCGGCCTGGTGCCGTGGTTCATCGAGTTTCGGGAACCGCAGTTGGGGAAGCCGGCGCGCGCGCCGTGCACGCGCGGCCAGACGATCGATGTGTGCTTCCAAGTGCCGTATGATTACACCTTCAAATGTCCATATGACGCCGTGAATGGGTACGAGATCAGCCATGTCTTCCCGGACATTCAGAGGTGCTTGGACGCCGACATTCCTGGCTTGCAGCTCATCACCGACACTGCGACTCAGGCCACACTTTGACGTTGATCATTAACCCCAATTTTATCCCGGCATAATTTGACAATTTTGGTCATCACTCGAATCTGATGATCTTGCACGCTGGATCTTGTTCATCTTTGACATGATTCATGAGGGTCTCATCCGTAGCCGGGCTGTTAATTTATTGGCCTCCTTGTCATCCTGCAACCTAGAGTGATCATGATGAATGGTCAGACAATTTAGGCCAGAAATGGGTGTACAGCATGCTAGTCAAGAGAAATGGAGACCTATTGATCTGCATCTTGCAGGATTCTCACTTTCTCAGTGTTATTATTCTGGACATCAAATTCAGACTAGAATGTGATGACCAACAACATTCAAGTTGAAGACAGTTTCATTCCTTAATTGGAACGAAGTCAAACTCTCTCAGAATAGATTTACACGACTTCTTGACCCTAAATTCTATTTGTACATTGCAGACATTACTAGACATCACTAGACAACTCTTTGAATTGGCATGAAATGGAATCCCTGACAGCTTGTTTTGCAAATTTGAGCTCCATATGAGCAAGTGAGCGCCTCAAGTCGATTCATGAGGGCTCCATTAGTATTCACATGTGAGAAGCTTTAACCGTCCCAAGCATGTTTTTGAGGGACAAGGGAATCTTTTAAATATCTCCCATGATTTCTGTGTAATGAACTGCAGTTGTACTGAAGCAAGACAGTGCTTTTCTAAGCCCTGAAGGACCAAGAAACCCAAAGTGGGTCTTGTATTTTTATTAGCATTTTTGAGTAGGTCCTATGTGGACTTCCTTTTGTTCAAATTTATTTTTTGTTTGATCGACACATGCAATGTTCTTCACTCATTCTGATGATATAAAATTTGGTCTTATTTGAATTATGTTTTTTTCACAATATGAGTAGGTTCTATATGGACTTCCTTTTGTTCAATTTTTTTAAATTTTTTTAAATTTTTATCAACACATGCAATGTTATTCACTGATTCTGATGATATAAAATTTGGTCTTATTTGAGTTATATATTTTTTCATAATACAATCAAATAAATCGGTCATTTAAGACCCATGAATCCTTGGTCCTTTTGGGGTTAAGGGGTAATGCACTTGAATCACATGCATGCCTGGAGACTGAAAAATACGTGGTTTATACGCAAAGCACACAGTGGTTCCAAAGTATACAGAATCTTTGCAATGTACACACAATTTCTGCCGACGTTGGCAACTGCTGCGGAATCGGACTGTATGCTACCTCTGAAGCAACCACTAGAAGTTGAAGCTTTTGTTGAAAACATTTTCTAATTAAAGACATTTTTACCACTACATTCACTACTTCAAAAAGTAGTACTTGATTTTGAGGGTTTTCACTCACCCGTACCATGAGAACATCTAAAGCACCAATTTTTTTTTTTTGGTGCACAAAATCTAAAGTTTTCCTCATTATTCTCTCAAAACTAAGGCTTGGCTGGTTCTTTAACCCCAAGTAAAGGACCATGCTCATTCTTAAATTAAATTTTATCACTTCTTGTGATGTTTTCAAGAATGCAACTGTATCTCTCAATTGGTATTTACATAGAAAACTTCACCGCTGAAGCTCAAAGAGGATTTAGTTCTAAGATTGTATATCAATTTTCAAGACTTCAAGCTATTGTATAGATTACATGATTATATTAATATTTGATCATGAGTTGTTTCGTGAAGTTTTTGAGTAAAATCAATAGGTCAATCACTACAAACATTCACATAAATTCTAAGATCATAATTAGTGTTTGAAATTTTAGGAGCATTCAAAGATGTACTATGTTTAGGTGCTCACTAAAAACAATGTTTTAAAACTAAACATAACAACAATGATTGACTCCAAAAGATTGATGTTTGGGTGAAGTGACCTATTGGTGACTTGTTGCTCGCTGGTGTTTGTGATAGTTATTAATTGCTTTATTGTATGAATTGCGTAAACATATCCATAAAAATAATATTCCAAAATTATATAAAATACAAGAATGGCAAATAATTTACATATTGTACACTTTTTTTTTGATAAATATGACGTCCTAGTGTGAAAACGCCCTTCAGATCATCAACCTCCCTAGCTGCCATGTCCCAAATTCACTTACGTTGGCATTTTAGTTTATTCATGGTGGTTCAATCAACGTAATTGCACATCTTGAATTTTTTTTGTGTTCTCGTAGTCAAAATCTACAATCCTCTATTTAACAATGAGTAAAAATTATGGTATGATCCAATAACTTATTAAAGTAATGGAATTATTCTTGAATACAATGCGGCCTCATGGGCCTTTAAATAGGGGTTAACTCTTAAAGGTTTAGAGAGTCCTTCCCGACGAGTATTATACACCAATATTTCATCGTATTTGGCATGATTCCACACTTCCTATGGGTTTAGGATCAAAAGTGAAGTTAAAATTCATGTCGACATGATTTTATTGAGCTATTGGGTCTCAATTTGGAACTTTCTACCGTAACACTATAGCAGGTTTGCCACCTAACGAATGAATATTTTTTTTTTTGAAAAAATAAGATTCGCCTCTAAAAAATGAATTTCTCAATTTTCGTTTTTAGAAAAAAAATCAGTAAAAATGACCTTAAATAGCTTAGAAATAACAAAATATTGCAAAAACTAATTTATTCTATTTTCATTTTTGTGTCTTCAAAATTTTCTAATTTTTACGTTTTTATTTTTAGAATTATTTTAGGACGAACCTGCTATGGTACTACGCTATTTACAACAAATGTCAAATATATGCCAACGTATCTACTATCCCCATCAGCTCTTTAAGGATTAAACAAACTTCTTCATGTGATAGGAGCTTCGTTTTGTTCCGCAAGGTACTACAATTACAGAAGATTGAGTGTACATAGGTATCAGATAGCTTATTACAAGTAGTTTGTAAGCTACAATACTCATACCATTCGCCATTGTTCTGTAGACCTTAGTATCGGGTTTGGATTCTGGAAGAAGGTACTCTAAAATCAAGTTGTTTCAAACTGAGTGAATAAGGGCCTCCTTCTATGCAGAGTCAGGCCGGTCCTAAAATTCCGCTCTCCTTCGATTAAAAAAGCACATACCACTTTCATGCACTTCGGTAGAGCAATTCAATGGATAAAATTAGAAATTCTCCATAAAGTAACCAATCATGTAACCCACTGATGGCATAGTGAAGTGAGTGACTTTGCAAGCCGCTTTCAGCGCTCACAGAGCATGGGTGAAAGTTGAGACCTCATTTTTTGTCCTTTAGCTGTATCCACCAAATTGATGCTCACATGAAAGTCCACTAATGAAAAGTGACAAGGGCCCTTCAAAAATACCTCTTGACTCTCAATCCTAGTGTGTTGAAAATTGAGCCTTCAAATCACACATTCTACTTGTGACTGGTCCATTGACTATTATTCAACGAGTTAGTCCTAGCGTGCATGGGTGGGAATGCTCTTAGACAAGAAGTAGCCCAACAACACTCCTTGTGCGAACACCAAGGCAACTTATTAAAAGAAGATTTTTTGAAAATAATTTAATGACCTTAAACTCTTAAAGCATGGGTCGATGAATAGTCTTCAAGCACGTTATCTAATTATTGACTCCAAAGATGCTTGCTTGGTGTGCATATTTGCTTGCGCCAAAGCTTTTGTAGATGGTGGGGGAAACCTCAAACTTTGACTCTAAATACTAATTTTTTAACATTAGTGGGTTGTTGCTGGGCCACACTTTGAAACAAGTGCAGCTGACTACACCAAATCTTGGTGTTGGTCCCTCCAAAACATCTGCTGCTGGGCAATCCATGCTCTGACACAGGAAATTCTAGAACATATGTCCAGGACGACAACGTCATTTTTGGAATCCTGAGTATTTGGAGTAGGTGACGACTGGAAGGTCCCCATGAAAGAATCATGGATTGGCCTTCAAGCAACGTTCCCTTATAAATACATGATCATTCTTCATCCAGTGTGCAATTCAGTGGCCAAGAGCCTTGAAGCACATGCTGGAAGGACTATTGATTTCTGAAGCTCCTCCTTTGAACAAGTTTTGGATCAGAAGATTGAACTCTGTCCGAGAACGGGCCGGCCGTTGATTTGTTGTTCACACAATTCGTGAGCTTTCTGGGATACCATCTTGTCCACTTGGGGTACAATTGTCCAAGGCATATCCGCGTGCAGAGGAGTATCATGGCTACCAATAATGCTACCCGTATAATTACTCCCTTCACGTACCACTCCACCGCCGACGATGTGATTGCAGGCGTCGACCTCACAGGCAAACGCGCCATCGTCACGGGCGCCTCTTCCGGCCTCGGCATCGAGACTGCCCGCGCGCTCGCTTCCGCAGGAGCCCACGTCACGCTCGCAGTTCGCGACATCGAAGCTGGCAATCAAATCGCCACTGACATTATCTCAAAGACCGGCAACACGAATGTGCTCGTCGCGCCGCTCGACCTCAACAGCCACGCGTCCATCACGGCGTTCACCAAAGCGTGGACAGGCCCGCTGCACATCCTGGTCAACAACGCCGGGATCGCGGCGCTGCCGGAGCTGACGCGGACGCCGGAGGGATGGGAGCAGCAGTTCGCCACCAACCACCTGGGCCACTTCGAGCTCACGCTCGGGCTCCACGACGCCCTCGCCGCGGCCGGGCACGCACGGGTCGTGTCCGTGAGCTCCCTCGGCCACCGCAGGTCCTCGATCGTGTTCGCGGATATTCACTACGAGAATCGCCCTTACAACGACTTTGAGGCGTATGGGCAGTCGAAGACGGCCAATGTGCTGTTCGCCGTGGAAGCCAGCAAACGGTGGGCGGAGGACGGAATCACTGTCAACGCCTGCCACCCCGGCGTAATTCTGAGTACCAACTTGACACGACACATGAAGCGCACCCCGGAACTGCAGAAACAAATGGCCACCTATACATCGAAAACGGTGGAACAGGGCGCGGCGACGCAGGTGCTGTTGGCGGCGTCGCCGCTGGTGGAAGGCGTGGGCGGACGCTACTTCGACGACAACAACGAAGCGGAAGTGGTTCCCGGCTTGGGAATTGAGTCACCACCGTATGGAGTCCGGCCTCATGCGATCAACTCCGAGGACGCCGCAAAACTGTGGGATGTGTCTCTCGAAATGCTCAAGCAACGATCCGCTGTCTGATTAGTTGATACTTGGGACAGTAACCACAACAGGACACTTGCACCGTGTCCAACCATGGGATAGTTAGTGCAAGCCCAGAAGTTCATCAGTGTGCATCAAGTTCACATCCAAGATGGTGAGAGAGAATTAGCAATTTCCTCACCAACAAACACCAAGCGTGTCTAGAATAGAGGTCATCAATCAATTTCAAACTATTACTTTTGTCATAACTTGGGACAATCATAATGACGGAGAATAAGTTTACTAAACTTAACTTCATAAAGTGAGAGCATGGTCTTGTCACAGAGTAGGACAAAGTGCTTGATGTGAAAACAACCTCTGCCATATGGACAACATTTGGTGTAGAAATATCAAACTCCAAACTATGAGAGGCACTTTATCAATCAAAATAGCGTTGATGAGTAGAAAGAAGATGTTGGGTCTGCTCTTAGGGCCTCCTTCCAAAGTAGGGCCGGTCCTAAAGTTCAGCTTTCCACTGATTAAAACCACTTCAATGCACCCTCAGTAGTAATCGCAATCCAATAGATAAAATTAGAAATTCTTCATTAAGTAACCAATCACGTAGCCCACCGATGGCAAAGTGAAGTAGTGGCTTTGCAAGCCGCTTTCAACGCTCACAGAGCATAGATGGAAATTGGGACCTCATTTTTTGTCCTTTAGTTGTATCCACCGGACTGATGAGAGCCCGCCCTTAGGTAGTAACCAGTGGTGGACGTGTATGGCATTTTCTGTATGAAATGAACACAACTTGAACCACGCTCTGCACTGTATCTTTGTTCAAGATTTGGTTATTTTTAGTAATTTTTATTAGATACACGCCCAACTTTGGTAGTAACCCCTATAGGACCAAGAAGCCCAAATTGGGCCTCATGTTATTTTTAGTAGATTTTTAATTTTTGGTTAACGCTTGCAATTCAATGTTCTTTGCTTACAATGTTCTTTGCTAATTCTGTTAATACAAAATTTGGTATCATTTGAATTATAATTTTCATAATAATACAATATGATTAATGGAGTTTATCTTTCACTTTAAAACCATGAATCCTTGGTCCTTTAGGAGTTACCCCCTCAGGGTACTTGCAACCATAGTTTGGTAGATGGATGTATTCAAAGCAAAGTTTCACAGTGTAAATGAAGGAATTTTCATGCAATTTTTTTCCTGAAGGATCTTTGTTGGTCATGCCACCTTTTCAAGTTAAAAATATTTTTGGGTTTTTATATGGATCCCAACTACACAGTCATAAAAATAGTTCACCATGTAGTGTGTTTTGGATTTTTCTATTTTTTTCTGCTTGAACTAAATTTACGCCATGAAAATAAGTTCTATTGCATTTGGGGTTAACTAACAATTGAAAATGAAGTTTACCAAGTCTAATTTCTACTCTACTTTAAATTTTTGGAAAGCTCTAAAAATTGAGTGTTTTATTGGAGGTACACGTTCAGTGGGTATTACTATGTGCAAAGTTTTTCTAAATTTACATACATTGATGATTTTCATTTACTATAAGTTTCTTCACTGTAATCAATTACATCTTTGGTAAGAAAATCATAAATCTTGAGAGCATATTTTGTGATTGATATGAATTTTCTTTACAATCAATTCAAAAGTTCTTACTAATTTCAAAATTTCACCGAAATTCATGATCTGTAGTAAACACACAATTTCATCTACTAAAATATAAAGTTGAATTCTCATCTTATTTATAGCACCAAAATTGAGTGTGGCATGTAAACATGCTTCCACGGTCATAGGCGTAGACTTTTAGGGGTTAAACAACCTATAAAAACTTATAACTCAGCCAAATTTCCATACAAAAATAATAGTATAATAATATTTAAAAGATAAAAATATTTTATTTTATTTTTTCACAAAAAAATAATTAAAAAATCTAGTTTGACGTGGCACCATTTTGGCCATACCAAACTAGATTTATTAAATGTTTTTTGTGATTTTTTTAATTTTTTAATTTTTTTAATTTTGTTTTGCATGGCCATTTGGCTGAGTTAGCAGCCTTTTGGAGGCCTAATTTTTTTGGTATGTGAGGTCATTTTTCACTAGATTTCTCTACAACAAGGTTACATAAGATGGTAGACATAGACAGATTCTCCCGGTTTTTCAGTAAAAAGTTTTACAAGAAGAAAAAAAAGTCAAATCTAATCCAAGTGCAACATACTAGAGCAACAGGAGCAAACATCCTTTTCAAATGGGATCACAATCTAATTATGATTAGAAACTAAGATTACATGGCAATTACAAAGAAATCCCAATTTATGGGATACAAGTGGCAATTCATACATCATTTAGAAGAGTGAATACTTGAGTGAATATCCTCTTTGAGATCCACTTTGAAAAGGGTGCTCCCTTTTTGTGCTCTATTATGCTATGTGGCTTTGTAACCAAGTTGGTTCATAAATTTTGAACATTTGTGTAACTAGTTATGAATTTCAAAAGTTAACTACAAATTCTTTGACACTCTTTCAAAACTTTTTTTCATTAAAAGAATTTCACACTCTTTTTACATTAAATTTATTTGATACTTTTTTCAACACTACAAGTCTTAAAAAGATTTAACATTGTTTGCAACATTTATTGTCAAAAATAGTATCAAAAGAAGTGTGATGTTCAATTTAAGTTTTTGACACTAAAAGTGAAAAAGAAAAATGGAAATGTTGAAATCACCACCTTTTTTTGAGTGGTGTACTTCCAAGATGGAAGGATCTCATTATAGTTAACCAAAAAGAAGTGTATCTAACTTCCCATTTTGCTCTACTTTTAACCTCTCTATTGTGGGTTGAATGTGTCGTGTCATAGATTGTCTCCTTGTGGGCCATGGGCTTGAAGCTTTGGTAGAAGATGTGGGAGCCATAGCGAGGTTTGGAGAATAATGGCAGTGCCTTGTTTTAGATTGTCTTCCAACTCGTCATGAACTAGTTTTTGGTCTATTTATATCTCAATATGAGTTCAAGAGGAATTGAACACGAGTTTGCTAAAACTTTCCTCTTTGGGCTGACTTAGTTTTCGGTTAATTCTATTATGTCCAATTTGTTGCCAAACTCGTGAGACTGGGGAGTAGGAATCAATGAATCATGACATCTCACTAACATCTGTCCTCAGAAAACATGGCCACCCATGCCCTCCCAGAATCTCTCACACTCAAGAAGTAGATGAAAAGTGCCAAGGGCCCTTCAAAAATAACTCTTGACTCTCAATCCTAGCATGTTAGAAATTGGGCCTTCAAATCACTATTCAGTTGACTATATCCTCACATTCTACTTGTAATTGGTCCATTGACTATTTGAAGCACACTTTTGATATGTGAGGGGCGTGCAAGGGTGGGGGAGTGTGCAAGGGCCCTTCAAATGTAGATGAATAATTTCAACGAGTTAGTCCTAGCGTGCATAGGTGGGAATGCTCTCAGGATTATCAATAGTGCGAATGCATGACAAGCACTGCCCGGGAAGAACCGTCAGTTAGTTACAAGTGAGCCGGTTAGTTTTTGGAAATAGCTGGTTGAATTTCAAGAATAGAGGCAAAACACCGAACTAAATGATTGAAAAATAATTATATTTAGTATTCATAGACAAAATATACTGGATATAATCTCAAATAACCGGTTGCTTTTGGAAAATAGAGGACATTGACTGGTTGGCTCAAAAATCTTCCCGAACAGTGATGACAAGTCAACAAGATATGAGATAAGCATGCTACAGTGAATGAGAGTGACAAGTGTGCAGGATATTTCAAAAGTGTGACAGTAATTAAGGCCGGTGTCACAAGTTCTGTGCATGAAATTCCAGAATTTATGTCCATGAAGAAAATTTCATGAGAGGCCTGGGTATTTGGAGAATGAAGGACGACAGGAAAGTCCCCATAGAAGGATCGTGGATTGGCCTTCAAGCAACGTTCCCGTACAAATATGTCATTCACCATCCATTGCGGAATTTAGTGAGCAGGAGCCTTCAGTTGGGAAACATGCTGGAAGGACTGTAGATTCTCGTTTGAACAAGTTTTGGAAAGTAGATCATAAGCACTTTGATCAGAAGATTGAACTCTGATCGAGAATGGGTCGTTGATTTAACATTCTCTCAATTGGTGAGCTTTTTGGGATATCATCGTTTCCATTTGGGGTAGGACATAGCCGCACAGAGGAGCGTCATGGCTACCCGCATTACGACTCCCTTCAACAAGGACTCCACCGTCGACGATGTGATTGCAGGCGTCGACCTCACAGGCAAACGCGCCATCGTCACGGGCGCCTCCTCCGGCCTCGGCATCGAAACTGCTCGCGCGCTCGCTTCCGCAGGAGCCCAGGTCACGCTCGCAGTCCGCGACATCAAAACTGGCAAACAAATCGCCACTGACATCATCGCAAAGACTGGCAACACGAATGTGCTCGTCGCGCCGCTCGACCTCAACAGCCACGCGTCCATCATGGCGTTCACCAAAGCGTGGACAGGCCCGCTGCACATCCTGGTCAACAACGCCGGGATCGCGGCGCTGCCTGAGCTGACGCTAACGCCGGAGGGATGGGAGCAGCAGTTCGCCACCAACCACCTGGGTCACTTCGAGCTCACGCTCGGGCTCCGCGACGCCCTCGCTGCGGCCGGGAACGCACGGGTCGTGTCCGTGAGCTCGCGCGGCCACCGCATGTCCCCGATCGTGTTCGAGGATATTCACTACGAGAATCGCCCTTACATCGACTTTTTGGCGTATGGGCAGTCGAAGACGGCCAATGTGTTGTTCGCCGTGGAAGCCAGCAAGCGGTGGGCTGGGGACGGAATCACTGTCAACGCCTGCCACCCCGGCGTAATTCTGAGTACCAACTTGATACGTTACATGAAGCCCACCCCGGAAATGCAGAATTATATGGCCACCTCTGCATCCAAAACGGTGGAACAGGGCGCGGCCACGCAGGTGTTGCTGGCGGCGTCGCCGCTGGTGGAAGGCGTGGGCGGGCGCTACTTCGAGGACAACAACGAAGCGGAAGTCATTTCCGGCTTGGGAATCGAGTCACCTCAGCATGGAGTCCGGCCTCATGCGATCGACCCCGACGATGCCGCAAAACTCTGGGACGTGTCTCTGCAAATGCTCAAGCAACGATCCGCAGCCTGATGTCCAGGGAAAGACCTGAAGTGGTTAGCGTGCTCACCCAGTGTAACTAAGGTCGAGGCACCTAAAGCCGACCAGGTACCTAAAACCGATCAGGCCTAATTTCTAGATTTTGAAAGGGAAGATGTACCTCATTTGTACATTAGAGCATGTGATCGGTTTTGGGTTCTGAAGTACTTTTCACTTTGAAAAATTGTACAAATTTCAATATTGGGAAATAATTCATGGAAAAATTTGCATTCTCCGCAAAAACTAACTTCCAACCTAGGAAAAATATCACCCTATTAATGGCTGGTCCAAAAATAGTGTAGATAGCTTAAGTGATCGGTTTTAGGTGCCTCGACCTTATGTTCTGTGGGTAGTAAGCTACATTTTAGGAGTAGACACCTCATTAGTTGAAAAGGTGGCATTGCTGAGGGAGTTGCCTAGGCGTGTAGTGCCAAATTCCACGTATGCATAGTGGATTTGCGTGGGGAGCGCCACCTTTTCTACTAGTGCCTTCTACATTGAGTATGTACCATAGACGTACATTTTAAGGGGTTGGATTCCGTGAGCACTTGTTCCAGAAATTATTTGGTCCAACTTGTGCATTTGGTCCATACATGATGATTACAGGGAAGCAACAAAGTCATTATTTCCAACTACAGCTTTCTTTCTTGTACTATCGGTACTGTACACTCGGAATTCATTATTATTCATTCTTTCTAAGTAATGAGAGTGAGACGAGGTGGCATGCTATATTTATAATAAAGTTGCCATATGTTATTAGAACACTACATATGTTAAAGGTCATCAAGTTACTTTCATAAAATCTTTGTTTTATAAGTTGCCTTGGTGTTCGTTCAAAGAATGTTGCTGGGCTACTACTTGTTCAACATTCCTCTAAGTTAAAAATGGCCCTCAAATTAATGCTTGGCGGACATATTAGAGTTAACCGAAAAGAAGACCATGGAACCTCCCTTTTCAACCTCCTTCTAACCTCTCTTTTCAGCTATAGTTGGGTTGAATAGTATCATGTCATAACTTGTCCCCTTGTGGGCCATGGGCTTGGAGCTTTGGTAGGAGGTGTGGGAGTCATTACAAGGTGTGGAGAATAATGTCAGTGGCTTGCTTTAGATTGTCTCCCAACTCATCGTGAACTAGTTTTTGGTCTATTTATATTTTCATATGAGTTCAAGAGGAGTTCAAGAGGAGTTTGCTAAAACTTTCCTCTTTGAGGTGACTTTTCGGTTGACTTTTCGGTTAACTCTATTGTTCTGGAACTGTTAGGCTTGCTCTATTTAAGATGCTGATGACAAATGTAATCGTCATCCATTAGACAAATTTGTCTTATAGATAGTATACTGTAGGAATGCAGAAGGAAGACCGACAGGAAAATCCTCATGGAAGAATTCTGGCTTGGCTTTCAAGCAACCTCCATAAAAAACAGATTTTATTACCTCCATCTAGTATTATAAGAATGTTCAATGCATTATCCATGGGAAAGGTGGAAACTTCTGGATTAAGACTTAGAGCATCATCAATCCAACACTGTAAAAGACGCAGCACAAATGAGAAATGTGTCCTGCAAGTACATTTCTCGTTTATGCTGTGCCTTTTACAGTGTTGGATTGATGATGCTCTTACTGCTGGAAATATTATTGATTCTGAAACTCCGTCCTCACTCACAGAGGCTGCTGAATGTTATGAGCTTGTGTAATCAATATCGTTTTATATTCTTGGACACATCAATATTTAATTTTAGTCACTTGGGTCACGTTGACTCATGGGTACACCCACGTTGTACGTGCCTTGTCCTTCACCCATGCTCACATTCACAATGTGAGCCCTTAAATTCTAAGAGCATGCCCAGCAGCAGGTGATTCGGAGGGACCAACGCCAAGATTTGGCATAGTCATCTCCACTTGCTTCGAAGTTTGGCCCAGCAACTACCCACCAACGCCAAAATATAGTTTTGGGACCCAAAGTTTGAGGTTTCCCCGCCATCCAGAGAAGCTTTGGCGCAAGCAAATTTCTCACACCAAGCAAGCAAAGATGCTCAATCAACAATTAAATAACTAGCTTGAAGACTATTCACCGGCCCGTGCTTCAAGGTCATCAAGTCATTTTCATAAAATCTTCGTTTTATATGTTGCCTTGGTGTTTGCTCCAGGAATGCTGCTGGGGTACTTCTTGTATTACATTCCTCCATAATAAAAATGACCTTCAAATTGATGCTTGGCGGACTTTTTTTCTCTGGAACTGCTGGGCATGCTCTAACAGTCTCGGGTTTCGACCATCTTGAGAACACTCCAAAGTTATATAGATCATTGAAAGGCAGATTTTAGTTTCAAGTACCGAGTCTGTCTGTGCAGGTTGTGATCCCCCATTGATTTCCCTTCTCTACGCGTCTGAGAGTTTTTTGGGCATCGATTGATCAGTTATCCATAAATTTGAGGGGCGATTGTTCAGGAAAGAGGAGCATCATGACTACACGCTTTACAACTCCCTTCACGTACCACTCCACCGCCGACGATGTGATTGCAGGTGTCGATCTCACAGGCAAAAGCGCCATCGTCACGGGCGCCTCTTCCGGCCTCGGCATCGAGACTGCTCGCGCGCTCGCTTCCGCAGGGGCCCAGGTCACGCTCGCAGTTCGCGACATCGAAGCGGGTAAACGAGTCGCCACTGACATCACTGCAAAGACCGGCAACACGAATGTGTTCGCCGCGCCGCTCGACCTCAACAGCCACGCGTCCATCACGGCGTTCACCAAAGCGTGGACAGGCCCACTCCACATCCTGGTCAACAACGCCGGGATCGCGGTGCTGCCTGAGCTCACGCTCACGCCGGAGGGATGGGAGCAGCAGTTCGCCACCAACCACCTGGGCCACTTCGAGCTCACTCTCGGGCTCCACGACGCCCTCGCCGCGGCCGGGAACGCACGGGTCGTGTGCGTCTCCTCGAACGGCCACCGCTTGTCCCCGATCGTTTTCGAGGACTTTCACTTCGAGAATCGCCCTTACGTCGACGTTATGGCATACGGGCAGTCGAAGACGGCCAATGTGTTGTTCGCCGTGGAAGCCAGCAAGCGGTGGGCGGAGGACGGAATCACCGCCAACGCCTGCCACCCCGGCGTAATTCTGAGTACCAACTTGGTACGTCACATGAAGCCCACCCCGGAATTGAAGCAATACATGGACACGCTCGAAAACAAGACTGTGCAACAGGGCGCGGCCACGCAAGTGTTGTTGGCAGCGTCGCCGCTGCTGGAAGGCATCGGCGGGCGCTACTTCGAGGACAACAACGAAGCGGAAGTGGTTCCCGGCTTGGGATTTGAGTCACCAGAAGATGGAGTCAGACCTCATGCGATTGACCCTGACGACGCCGCAAAACTGTGGGATGCGTCTCTGGAAATGCTCAAGCAACGATCCGCTGTCTGATTTTCCGGGAATCAGCTTGGGTGCATTCAGTGACCGTGTCTATGAAGAGAGTGTGATCTGATAGTCTGGGGATGTGATGAGTTACCTTGGTACCTACACTAGTAGGAAATGTGTCCTTTTTCACTTCCTATAAATGAAAAAGGAATGAAATGGCGCTAGGCACATGGGTTGTGTTAGTGCTGGTGAGTGGTTTTGGTCAGAAGAAGCCAGAAATATAAGCATAATATTCAGCTAGTGTTCCATGTTCGAATGAAAAACGACAGGTCTTCTACTAGTGCTAGATAGTGTGATTGTGTGATACATTGATGTGTGATGACCATGGAGGGAGTGAAATTGCTTGATAAGTATGGGGAAGAAATGGGAGCGTGACATTCGTGCACTCATAACTTAGAGAAGAAGGAGCTTCATTGTTAACCCCTAAATGAGGAAGGCTAATTTTTCAAGTTCGGTCAGCTTAGTGAGGAATGAGTATTGATCCTCAATTTTTGAGATTTTTTGTGGTGATTCTACTCTTTGTAACAAAGATGAGATAATGGTATTTTTTGCACAGAGGTGATGTTTAGATTGAAAGACACAGTCATGCAAAGGTGAAAAACCTAACTACGGGAGCTCCTGAAAATTTACATATGCAACACATGCTATTGAATATTATGAGAACTTTCAATGGCCTTTTTCATGAATTTTCCCCGCTTAGAGACATTTTTATATATTAATTTGTTTCCAAACACACCTTGCAAATATGCGTGTGACGCACTTGCCTTAGCTGCGAACAGGTTATGAGTGGCCATTGCATACTGTATGTCTTGTTGTATGGGATGAGCTCAAGATTGTGCGCAACAAGAATCTGTTCCTTTTCGAAGGCTATTGAGCAGGGTTTTCTTTTCTGCCTTTTTAAAGCCAGTTTGCTACAAAAATTCATTAGGAGAATCACTGTATGGGAACATAATGAGACAAATTCAACCTCATGTAGCCACCTAGGCAATGGATTGAATCAATTGCAAACCAAGCTAGGACTTATCGATCCACACGCACAGGATGAAAAGGCCAAACTGTTGGATGAAAAAACACAATATACGAAGAGTTTCTCAAAATGTCAATATGTTGGATGAAAAATATAGGATGTATAAAGAAAAAATAGAGATCCATCACTAGGATTTTTAAATAAATAAATAAATAAAAATAAGGGATCAAGAAAGCACCTCATCTACTTGCATGCGAGCTTTGTAGCCTAAAGTTAGACGACCCAAAAACTGAAAAAAAAAAACCCTGCTATTGAGGGAACTTCTCAAGAATAACAAATTATGCTATTGATTGCCAACGTCAGACCAACGTCAGAGTTCTCAAGGAAACTACATCGGTAGCTGCCTACCGAATTCGACCTGTTTGTATAGTCCCTGGCTGTGGTTTTAGTGGTCATTTGAAGGTCTGCATACAGTATGGTACGAATGGAGAAGGAACACTGGAAGGTCCTCATGGAAGATCGAAATATGAATTGGCAATCAAGCAACATTCACACATAATTTATATGATTCTCCATCTAATACTAAAACGAACTGAGTGGAAGTGGGTGAGGTGGAATCAGGCGTGGAGGAGTTTTGGGACAACTGCTGGAAGGATTGCTGAGTTTTGAACCCACCCAGCTTCGCAAAGAAGAGAATTACTGTGATCGAGGCAGACAGTGGTGCTCTCGAGCGCAATTTGCTAGCTAGCTGTTCCACAATTCGTGAGGATTTGTGAACATCGATCTTTTCCACTATTGTGCAAGACGTAGCCGCACAGAGGAGTATCATGACTACCAATAATGGTGCCCGCATTACGACTCCCTTCAACAAGGACTCCACGGCCGACGATGTGATTGCAGGCGTCGACCTCACAGGCAAACGCGCCATCGTCACGGGCGCCTCCTCCGGCCTCGGCATCGAGACTGCTCGCGCGCTCGCTTCCGCAGGAGCCCAGGTCACGCTCGCAGTCCGCGACATCGAAGCCGGCAAACGAGTCGCCACAGACATCACTGCAAAGACCGGCAACACGAATGTGCTCGTCGCGCCGCTCGACCTCAACAGCCACGCGTCCATCACGGCGTTCATCAATGCGTGGACAGGCCCGCTGCACATCCTGGTCAACAATGCCGGGATCGCCGCGGTGCCGGAGCTGACGCGAACGCCGGAGGGATGGGAGCAGCAGTTCGCCACCAACCACCTGGGCCACTTCGAGCTCACGCTCGGGCTCCACGACGCCCTCGCCGCGGCCGGGAACGCACGGGTTGTGTCCGTGAGCTCCCGCGGCCACCGCATGTCCCCGATCGTGTTCGAGGACATTCACTACGAGAATCGCCCTTACAGCGAATTTCTGGCGTATGGGCAGTCGAAGACGGCCAATATGCTGTTCGCCGTGGAAGCCAGCAAGCGGTGGGCGAAGGACGGAATCACTGTCAACGGCTGCCACCCCGGCGCAATTCGTACCAACTTGGATCGTCACATGACGCAAGGCTCAGTTTTGGATTCGTATTGGATTAAATTAGAAAAAAAGACGGTGGAGCAGGGCGCGGCCACGCAAGTGTTGTTGGCGGCGTCGCCGCTGGTGGAAGGCGTGGGCGGGCGCTACTTCGAGGACAACAACGAAGCGGAAGTGGTTTCCGGCTTGGGATATGAGTCACCACTGTATGGAGTCCGGCCTCATGCGATCGACCCGGAAGCCGCCGCAAAACTGTGGGATGTGTCTTTGCAAATGCTCAAGCAACGATCCGCAGCCAGCTTACATTCTACGAATTAGACCTGTACATTTGAACAGTCACATTGAAGTCACCTAGGGTGCATAGTGCATACATTGATAGCAATGAAGATAGCTTATTAGGTTGGTAGCTATCCCTGTCATTACAGTTACCGTGTCAGAGTGCGAGTTTTTGCGTGAGCCTTTTGAACATGCATTTTGCAACATAGGAGCACTCTGAAGCAAAGATGTGGCCCCTATCTCCTTGAAAGATAATAGCAGAATTCCGTGGTTTCAATTGCTTGTGAAGGCAACTGATTTGGTGAGGGTCTTGCGGTTCGTGGGCATGGATGATGGAACCGCATGGCAAAGTCTCCCCTCACAAGCTTGCACTCCAACACCCCTATTGTTCGAATAAAGTGATATTCTTCATTCTCACTTTCAAATTAGAGTTTCTTTTTCCTTCAGTTTCAAATGTGCACCATTTAATGATCATCATGTGTTGGGTCTACATAGCATTTTCAAGGAAGACCATTGTGACCCTTCTGAATTGTGAGGAATATAGTATGCACCATGTCAAATCTTAACGTTAAGCAGATGGAGACTCGTGATGATATGCCGTGGTTCGTCCATATCTCCCAATGACACCCAAAGTTATTTGGCTTAATAATGGCTTAATAATGTAATGTATACAGTGTGGTTTTAGAGTTACCCAATCCAATGGAATGAGCCTCCATCACTTCTCACTATCAGAACGCACAAGTAGAAAAAGGTGGCAAGGTGGCGCTCCCTAGGGACACCCTCACGCAAAATCACTGTGCATGCGTGGGATTGGGCATTACTTACTTGGGCATTTTCCTCAGCAATGCCACCTTTTCTACTAATGACCGGTGTGGTCAGAAG